>APFE031499443.1:9720-28033 GCA_000404065.3 Pinus taeda
AACTTCCATGAAATTTTCTAGAACATTCATATATCAAAAGTCAAAATTTATTTCAATATATCATTTCAATTAAATTTATTAATTAAAAGAAAATATTTATATAAAATATGTGTCACATGAACATGAAACATGTTTTTTTGAGAATGTGGTATTAGCATACCATGCTATTGGCCCATGATATTTTAACAAATCCTATTTACAAGCTAAGAATCTCCATAATAAACTCGATGGCTACTACCTCAGATTCAGATGGTATCGTATTATTCAGAGTGACAAAAAGGTTGCAGTATGCAGTGTCCATCCATCGGAGCGTGCCACTGTACGAGCGGCCAGTGCAGTGCATGAGAATGGAACTAGAGACGATGAATTATTTGGGAGATTATTCAGCAAAAGGGGTCTATTTGGTTCAACTTCAAGTTCAAGAATTCACAATGCATCTCTAAGAAATGGTTCTGCCTTGTTAAACCCCCTAATGTTTCCGAAAGGGGTGGCGATGAGACATGGTATGAAGTTGGACGTTCAAAAACATATACACCAATAGCTGATGGTGTGGGCTATGCTCTGAAGCTGGAATGTGTGGCAGTTGATGCAGCCACGAGAATACAAGTGGGTCCAACCAACACACTCCACACTTCCCTAGTTATCCCAGCCCCTTCCCCCGCTCCTCGACGCATGATTCCAATCAATGCAGTTAATGGAATTGCAAATCTTGAGCTTGAAGGACACACTGCAGCTTCTGGTAGAATTCCGATGAAGGCCCAGGGCACGTCGCTAGCATAACAATGCCAGCAATGATGGTCCATTGCCTTGCCAAGTCTTTATGAACACGGTCAATGCGATCTAAGGTTAGCATTAGATACCCAGTTACCTAGTTTATTTTTAATATTCTTTCTGAATTGTTTAGGGAATATTTCTATGCTCTTCTTGTTTATGTTAGGTCTGTGTTGGACATCCACATCGTGTAGGGTTTGATGATATAAGAAGTTTATTTTTAATGTTAAATGTTTCGGGCATTGAATTTGCTAGCCATGAGTTCGTACAATTGTATTTCTAATGGGCTTCAATTAATGGTTCGGTCTTATATTCTATTGGTTTGTCGGGTACTATGAGTTTTTTTCTACTATGTTGGGTTAATTGCTTGAAACGTAATTTAATGCAGGTTTATACTTGCATTATTACGAAACAATTTTGGTTTTAGGGCTGTTATTGTTTTTTATAAACTTCATGATGGTAATAAATATGGAGTGCTATGTATGTGTATACAGTGTAATTTTATTAAATTGTGCACATGAAGCCACCACTTGCAGGGCAACTGTTAGGGTTGTGTACACGGTTAGTATATTTTTTATTACACTAAATAAATACTAGATAGTCTTTGCTAATGAGATAGAGTAAATAGTCCTTGCTAATGAGATAGAGTAATACATTGTAGGTCCTCCTGTAATTTAGGTTTGACAACTAGATCTTAGTCATTAGATTCACTTTCCAATATACTCATTTTTTTGTTTAGAATTTCAACTCTTAGCTTCTATGATAAATATCAGCTTGTTTCTGAATATGCAGACAATAAATTGATAAGGGCTTTTGGTGAATGTGCAGAAAAGAAAAATTAAAATCCATTACCAAGGTGGAGAGAAAGATCTGTCAAAATTTACGTTGTTGGTTTCAAACTATTGTCCCTCTAATCTACTTCCTTCATGGGACTTTATGCTATGCCTATTATGGTTTGGTGAACCTCTCTTTCCTTGGTATATAATACTACTTTTTTCTAGTTTACTTGTGATATATTATTGTCCTTAGGATTTTAAGGAGGGAAGAAGAGTTTGTTTAGTCTGATTAGTTTCATTGGACTTAATGATCAATGTGATTTCTATGGTTGGAATTCTCTTTAATGTGGGTGTGGAATTGTTTCATTGGACTTAATGATCAATGTGATTTCTACTGTTGGAATTCTCTTTAATGTGGGTGTGGAATTGTGTCTCATTTAAAAGTACATTGGAGAAATAGAATTTGTGTAATATATTATACTTTTTATCTAAACTTTAGAATGAATCAATTCCTATAATATGATATATTATATTGCTATTAAAAATAATAAGTTTATTATATATATTGTTATTAAAAATAATAAAGTTTTTTGGCAAGCCTTCCACCATCTCATGCTTACTAACTTTCTTAGCTGCTGCATATACCTACCTGTAATTTAAGTGACCAAACTCTCGTGCCAAAGCCTACTACTATCATCAGCATGTTTAAGCAATAAGGAGGATTCAAATTCAATAAATTCAGAAAATGTATATAGTCTCGCTCCATTGTTTACCTCACCGGTTGCAATTTTAGAGTGTATGTCATATATGTTCACTGCATCTAGAGTGATTTCCACTCTCTTTCCGGTGCCGGAATGCATGATCTATTAAACTGAAAGCATGTTTACCGAAAGTTTTAGAACATGAAGCACATCTTCAAAGCTTCCATGCAAAAGTTCTACTCTACCTTTTCGGGTGACCTTAATAGGTGAGTCATCTCCCATGAGGATGGGAGGTCCTTTGCATGCATCCAAAGAGGAATAGACTTTCTTTGGAACAACAATATGATGTGATACACCAAAATCTATAACCCATGCATCAAGGGAAGAATTAATTGCAACTAAAGTATGAAAATTATTACCTTTCCCACGTGGAGGATCCTCAGTTTTATTCTTCGCGCCCTGAGGGATGTGGTCCCCAAGGTTGTGCTTCTAAAGGAATTTTTCCATTTGGTCAATTTGTTTCTTCATGCAAGAGGATTTCAGATGGAATCCTCGATGACAATAGGTGCATTTGTCTCCTTTCTTCCCTTTCTCATTTTTGGAGACAGAGGAGTCATTGAAGGGCTTGGTGTACCCTTCCTTCTTTTGATGGGAATGCGCTTTTCCCTTGTCTTTTTGCTACTGATTTTTTTAATTTTAATTAGATCTGTGATTTTTATTGTGGCTGCCATCATCCACAGCAAGTGCATGCACTTTTGGAGGTTTGATTTTCCCCATGCCAATGAGTTTATCTTGCTCAAAATTAAGGGACTCCATGAACTCTTTGAGAGAAGGCATAGTGTAGGATTTACCTGTTGCGAGCCTTATTGAATGAAATGTAGAGACAAAGACAAAGTATTTTGGTCCAAGCTTTGACATAATAGAGAGAACATGGCAATACTCCTCCTTGGATTTGTCAATTCCACAACCCTTGAGTTGCAGCAATAGATCATTATATTTGTTGAAGGAGTCTTAGTATTGTGGATCCAATGAGAGCAGCTCCACTTCAACCAGATGTCCTTTCATCTCATATTATTTCTCGTAGAGTTCTTCAACCTTTTTCCAAATCTCATTGGGAGTATTGCACGGAGATAGATGAAATTGCAACTCTAGGGAGATGCACATGCATATGGATCCGTGGGCCTCATCCATATGGTTGAGCCATGGTAATCTTGTACAACCCTTTTAGATGAAGCTATCGAGCCATTTGGTCCTTCCATTCGTGATAGTTGTACGGTGTTAGGAATGATGCTTTGGGAAACTCCATTTTTCTATCGATCTTCGATCTCGAAGCTGTAATACCTGCAAAATAAAATACTGGTGCAACTTTTATCTAGCAACTGGTGGGCTCTGATACCATGTAAATGTGTTAGAAAACTTGCACAAATGAATCTAGCTAGTAAAGGTTGAACACACAGCTTTGTAGAGAAAAAACACTAAAAGAAAATCGAAAGAACAAAAAGAATGATTTATTTGAAAAATATGTTACAATTCTCATGATATAGCATTATTGGGTGAAGATCCAAAGGTAATGCGCCATAGTGGTGATCAATGAGAGGAATCAACACCTACAAAAAGTTTCAGAGAGAACTAGCCAGTTGTGAAGTGAAAAGAGGAGAAAAATATGGAGTAAATCATGCAAAAGAACTAGCCAGTTGCGGAGTGAAAGGAGGAGAAAATCATGGAGTAAATAATGCAGAATAACTAGCTAGTTGCAGAGTTAAAGAAGGAGAAAATCCATGAGTAAATCATGAAGAAAGGATCTTGCCTGTAGTCCCATGCTCTAACTAAGTGTCTGCATGTACCAGTAATGAAGGTCAATGCGATCTAAGGTTAGCATTGGAAACCCTGTTACCTAGTTTATTTTTAATATTCTTTCTGAACTATTTAGGGAATATTTCTATGCTCTTCTTGTTTATGTTAGGTCTGTTGTGGACATGCACATCGTGTAGGATTTGATGATATAAGAAGTTTATTTTTAATGTTCAATGTTTCGGGCATTAAATTTGCTAGCCATGAGTTCGTACAATTGTATTTCTAGTGGGCTTCAATTAATGGTTTGGTCTTATATTCTCTTGGTTTGTCGAGTACTAAGAGTTTTTTCCACTATGTTGGCTTCATTGCTTGAAACGTATTTTAATGCAGGTTTATACTTGTATTATAACTTGAAATAATTTTGGTTTTTAGGGCTGTTATTGCTTTTTATAAACTTCATGATGGTAATAAATATTTTCCAGTACTATCTATGTGTAGACAGTATAATTTTATTAAATTGTGCACATGAAGCACCACTGGAGGGCAACTGTTAGGGTTGTGTACACGGTTAGCATATTTTTTATTACACTAAATAAATACTAGATAGTATTTCTTAATGATATAGAGTAATACATTGTAGGTCTCCTTGTAATTTAGGTTTGCCAACTAGATCTTCGTCATTAGATTCACTTTCCAATATACTCATTTTTTTTTTGTTTAGAATTTCAACTTTTAGCTTCTATGATTAATATCAGTTTGTTTCTGAATATGCAAACAATAAATTGATAAGGGCTTTTGGTGAATGTGGAGAAAACAAAAATTAAAATACATTACCAAGGTGAAGAGAAAGATCTGCCAAAATTTACGTTGTTCTTTTCAAACTATTGTCCCTCTAATCTACTTCCTTCATGGGACTTTATGCTATGCTCTATTATGGTTTGGTGAACCTCTCTTTCCTTGGTATATAATACTACTTTTTTGTAGTTTACTTGTGATATATTATTGTCCTTAGGATTTTAAGGAGGGAAGAAGACTTTGTTCAGTCTGATTAGTTTCATTGGACTTAATGATCAATGTGATTTCTATGGTTGGAATTCGATTTATTGTGGTTTTGGAATTGTTTCATTGGACTTAATGATCAATGTGATTTCGATGGTTGGAATTCTTTTTAATGTGGGTGTGGAATTGTTCCATTGGACTTAATGATCAATGTGATTTCTACTGTTGGAATTCTCTTTAATGTGGGTGTGGAATTGTTTCATTGGACTTAATGATAATTGTGATTTCTACTATTGGAATTCTCTTTAATGTGGATGTGTAATTGTGTCTCATTTAAAAGTACACTGGAGAAATAGAATTTGTGTAATATATTGTACTTTTTTATCTAAACTTTACCATGAATCAATTCCTATAATATGATATATTATATTGTTATTAAAAATAATAAGTTTATTATATTATATTGTTATTAAAAATAATAAAGTTTTTTGGCAAGCCTTCCACCATCTCATGCTTACTAACTTGCTTAGCTGCTGCATATACCTACCTGTAATTTAAGTGACCAAACTCTCGTGCCAAAGCCTACTACTATCATCAGCATGTTTAAGCAATAAGGAGGATTCAAATTCAATAAATTCAGAAAATGTATATAGTCTCGCTCCATTGTTTACCTCACCGGTTGCAATTTTAGAGTGTAGGTCATATATGTTCACTACATCTAGAGTGATTTCCACTCTATTTCTGGTGCCGGAATGCATGATCTGTTAAACTGAAAGCATGTTTACCGAAAGTTTTAGAACATGAAGCACATCTTCAAAGCTTCCATGCAAAAGTTCTACTCTACCTTTTCGGGTGAACTTAATAGGTGAGTCATCTCCCATGAGGATGGGAGGTCCTTTGCATGCATCCAAAGAGGAATAGAATTTCTTTGCAACAACAATATGATGTGATACACCAAAATCTGTAACCCATGCATCAAGGGAAGAATTAATTGCAACTAAAGTATGAAAATTGTTACCTTTCCCATGTGGAGGATCCTCAGTTTTCTTCTTCGCGCCCTGAGGGATGTGGTCCCCAAGGTTGTGCTTCTAAAGGATTTTTCCCATTTGGTCAATTTGTTTCTTCATGCAAGAGGATTCCGGATGGAATCCTCGATGACAATAGGTGCATTTGTCTCCTTTCTTCCCTTTCTCATTTTTGGAGACGGAGGAGTCATTGAAGGGCTTGGTGTACCCTTCCCTCTTTCGATGGGAATGTGCTTTTCCCTTGTCTTTTTGCTACTGATTTTTTTTATTTGAATTAGATCTGTGATTTTTATTGTGGCTGCCATCATCCACAGCAAGTGCATGCACTTTTGGAGGTTTGATTTTCCCCATGCCAATGAGTTTATCTTGCTCAAAATTAAGGGACTCCATGAACTCTTTGAGAGAAGGCATAGTGTAGGATTTACCTGTTGCGAGCCTTATTGAATGAAATGTAGACACAAAGACAGAGTATTTTGGTCCAAGCTTTGACATAATAGAGAGAACATGGCAACACTCCTCCTTGGATTTGTCAATTCCACAACCCTTGAGTTGCAGCAATAGATCATTATATTTGTTGAAGGAGTCTTGGTATTGTGGATCCAATGAGAGCAGCTCCACTTCAACCAGATGTCCTTTCATCTCATATTATTTCTCGTAGATTTCTTCAACCTTTTTCCAAATCTCATTGGGAGTATTGCACGGAGATAGATGAAATTGCAACTCTAGGGAGATGCACATGCATATGGATCCGTGGGCCTCATCCATACGGTTGAGGTACTTGGATTTCTCTATGGTTGATGTGGGTTTCACTTCTGCAGCCATGGTAATCTTGTACAACCCTTTTAGATGAAGCTATTGAGCCATTTGGTCCTTCCATTCGTGATAGTTGTACGGTGTTAGGAACGATGCTTTGGGAAACTCCATTTTTCTATCGATCTTCGATCTCCAAGCTGTAATACCTGCAAAATAAAATACTGGTGCAACTTTTATCTAGCAACTGGTGGGCTCTGATACCATGTAAATGTGTTAGAAAACTTGCACAATTGAATCTAGCGAGTAAAGGTTGAACACACAACTTTGCAGAGAAAAAACACTAAAAGAAAATCGAAAGAACAAAAAGAATGATTTATTTAAAAAATATGTTACAATGGTCATGATATAGCATTATTGGGTGAATATCCAAAGGTAATGCGCCATAGTGGTGATCAATGAGAGGAATCAACACCTACAAGAAGTTTTTGAGAGAACTAGCCAGTTGTGAAGTGAAAAGAGGAGAAAAATATGGAGTAAATCATGCAAAAGAACTAGCCAGTTGCGGAGCGAAAGGAGGAGAAAATCATGGAGTAAATAATGCAGAATAACTAGCTAGTTGCAGAGTTAAAGAAGGAGAAAATCCGTGAGTAAATCATGAAGAAAGGATTTTGCTTGCAGTCCCATGCTCTAACTAAGTGTCTGCATGTACCAATAATGAAGGTCATTGCGATCTAAGGTTAGCATTGAAAACCCTGTTACCTAGCTTATTTTTAATATTCTTTCTGAATTGTTTAGGGAATATTTCTATGCTCTTCTTGTTTATGTTAGGTCTGTGGTGGACATCCACATCGTGTAGGATTTGATGATATAAGAAGTTTATTTTTAATGTTCAATGTTTCGGGCATTAAATTTGCTAGCCATGAGTTCGTACAATTGTATTTCTAATGGGCTTCAATTAATGGTTTGGTCTTATATTCTCTTGGTTTGTCGAGTACTAAGAGTTTTTTCTACTATGTTGGCTTCATTGCTTGAAACGTATTTTAATGCAGGTTTATACTTGTATTATAACTTGAAATAATTTTGGTTTTTAGGGCTGTTATTTCTTTTTATAAACTTCATGATGGTAATAAATATTTTCCAGTACTATGTATGTGTAGACAGTATAATTTTATTAAATTGTGCACATGAAGCACCACTTGGAGGCCAACTGTTAGGGTTGTGTACATGGTTAGCATATTTTTTATTACACTAAATAAATACTAGATAGTATTTCTTAATGATATAGAGTAATACATTGTAGGTCTCCTTGTAATTTAGGTTTGACAACTAGATCTTCGTCATTAGATTCACTTTCCAATATACTCATTTTTTTTTGTTTAGAATTTCAACTCTTAGCTTCTATGATTAATATCAGTTTGTTTCTGAATATGCAAACAATAAATTGATAAGGGCTTTTGGTGAATGTGGAGAAAACAAAAATTAAAATCCATTACCAAGGTGAAGAGAAAGATTTGCCAAAATTTACGTTGTTCGTTTCAAACTATTGTCCCTCTAATCTACTTCCTTCATGGGACTTTATGCTATGCTCTATTATGGTTTGGTGAACCTCTCTTTCCTTGGTATATAATACTACTTTTTTGTAGTTTACTTGTGATATATTATTGTCCTTAGGATTTTAAGAAGGGAAGAAGAGTTTGTTTAGTCTGATTAGTTTCATTGGACTTAATGATCAATGTGATTTCTATGGTTGGAATTCACTTTAATGTGGTTTTGGAATTGTTTCATTGGACTTAATGATCAATGTGATTTCGATGGTTGGAATTCTTTTTAATGTGGGTGTGGAATTGTTTCATTGGACTTAATGATCAATGTGATTTCTACTGTTGGAATTCTCTTTAATATGGGGGTGGAATTGTTTCATTGGACTTAATGATAATTGTGATTTCTACTATTGGAATTCTCTTTAATGTGGGTGTGTAATTGTGTCTCATTTAAAAGTACACTGGAGAAATAGAATTTGTGTAATATATTATACTTTTTTATCTAAACTTTACCATGAATCAATTCCTATAATATGATATATTATATTGTTATTAAAAATAATAAGTTTATTATATTATATTGTTATTAAAAATAATAAAGTTTTTTTGGCAAGCCTTCCACCATCTCATGCTTGCTTAGCTGCTGCATATACCTGTAATTTAAGTGACCAAACTCTCGTGCCAAAGCCTGCTACTATCATCAACATGTGTAAGCAATAAGGAGGATTCAGATTCAATAAATTTAGAAATGTATACAGTTTGGCTCCATTGTTTACCTCACCAGTTGCAAGCTTGGAGCCGCTATGTAGGTCATATATGTTCACTACATCTGGAGTGAATTCCACTCTCTTTCTGGTGCCAGAATGCATGATTTGATAAGATGAAAGCAGGTTTACCGAACGTTTTGGAACATGAAGCACATCTTCAAAGCTTCCATGTAAAAGTTCCACTCTACCTTTTCTGGTGACCTTAATAGGTGAGTCATCTCCCTTGAGGATGGGAGGTCCTTTGCATGCATCCAAAGAGGAATAGACTTTCTTTGCAACAACCATATGATGTGATACAGTAGAATCTGTAATCCATGCATCAGGGGAAGAATTAATTGCAACTAAAGCATGAAATTGTTACCTTTCCCATGTCGTGGATCCTCAATTTTCTTCTTCGCGCCCTGAGGGATGTGGTTCCCAAGGTTGTGCTTCTATAGGATTTTTTCCATTTGGTCAATTTGTTTCTTCATGCAGGAGGATTCCGGATGGAATCCTCGATGACAGTAGGTGCATTTGTCTCCTTTCTTCCCTTTCTCATTTTTGGAGCCGGAGGAGTCATTGAATGGCTTGGTGTACCCTTCCTTCTTTGGATGGGAATACGCTTTTCCCTTGTCTTTTTCCTCAAGATTTTCTTTATTTGAATTAGATCTATGATTTTTATTGTGGCTGCCATCATCCAGAGCAAGTGCATGCACTTTTGGAGGTTTTATTTTCCCCATGCCAATGAGTTTATCTTGCTCAAAATTAAGGGACTCCATGAACTCTTTGAGAGAAGGGATAGTGTAGGATTTACCTGTTGCGAGCCTTATTGAATGAAATGTAGACACAAAGACAAAGTATTTTGGTGCGAGCTTTGACATAATAGAGAGAACTTGGCAACACTCCTCCTTGGATTTGTCAATTCCACAACCCTTGAGTTGCAGCAATAGATCATTATATTTGTTGAAGAAGTCCTGAATTTTGTCATAGTTTTTTGGATCTAATGAGAGCAGCTCCACTTCAACCAGATGTCCTTTCATCTCATCTTATTTCCCGTAGAGTTCTTCAACCTTTTTCCAAATCTCATTGGGAGTATTGCAGGGAGGTAGATGAAATTGCAACTCTGGGGAGATGCACATGCATATGGATCTGTGGGCCTCATCCATGCAGTTGAGGTACTTGGATTTCTCTATGGCTGATGTGGGTTCCACTTTTACAGCCATGGTAATCTTGTACAGCCCTTTTTGATAAAGGTATCGAGCCATTTGGTGCTTCCATTTGTGATAGTTGTACGGTGTTAGGAATGATGCTTTGGGAAACTCCATTTTTCTATCGATCTTCGCTCTCCAAGTTGTAATGCCTGCAAAATAAAATACTGGTACAAATTTTATCTAGCAATCGGTGGGCTTTAATACCATGTAAATTTGTTAGAAAACTTGCAGAAATGAATCTAGCTAGTAAAGGTTGAACACACAGCTTTGCATAGCAAAAACACTAAAAGAAAATCGAAAGAACAAAAAGAATGATTTATTTAAAAAATTGTTACAATGCTCATCATATAGCATTATTGGGTGAAGATTCGAAGGTAATGCACCATAGTCGTGATCAATGAGAGGACTCAACACCTACAACAAGTTCTAGAGAGAACTAGCCAGTTGTGAAGTGAAAAGAGGAGAAAATTACGGAGTAAATCACGCAAAAGAACTAGCCAGTTGCAGAGTGAAAGGAGGAGAAAATCATGGAGTAAATCATGTAGAATAACTAGCTAGTTGCAGAGTTAAAGAAGGAGAAAATCCATGAGTAAATCATGAAGAAAGGATCTTGCATGTAGTCCCATGCTCTATCTAAGTGTCTGCATGTGCCAATAATGAAGGTTAATGCGATCTAAGGTTAGCATTGGAAACCCAGTTACCTAGTTTATGTTTAATATTCTTTTTGAATTGTTTAGGGAATATTTCTATGCTCTTCTTGTTTATGTTAGGTCTGTCTTGGACATACACAACGTGTAGGGTTTGATGATATAAGAAGTTTATTTTAAATGTTCAATGTTTCAGGGATTGAATTTTCTAGCCATGAGTTTGTACAATTGTATTTCTAATGGGCTTCAATTAATGGTTTGGTCTTATATTCTCTTGGTTTGTCGAGTACTAAGAGTTTTTTCAACTATGTTGGCTTCATTGCTTGAAACGTAATTTAATGCAGGTTTATAATTTTATTATAACTTGAAATAATTTTGGTTTTTACGGCTGTTATTGCTTTTTATAAACTTCATGATGGTAATAAATATCTTCCAGTACTATGTATGTGTAGACAGTATAATTTTATTAAATTGTGCACATGAAGCACCACTTGCAGGGCAACTGTTAGGGTTGTGTACATGGTTAGCATATTTTTTACTACACTAAATAAATACCAGATAGGCTTTTTTAATGAGATAGAGTAATATATTGTAGGTCTCCTTGTAATTTAGGTTTGAAAACTAGATCTTCGTCATTATATTCACTTTCCAATATACTCATTTTTTTTTGTTTAGAATTTCAACTCTTAGCTTCTATGATAAATATCGGCTTGTTTCTGAATATGCAGGCAATAAATTGATAAGGGCTTTTGGTGAATGTGGAGAAAAAAAAATTAAAATCCATTACCAAGGTGGAGAGAAAGATCTGTCAAAATTTACGTTGCTAGTTTCAAACTATTGTCCCTCTAATCTACTTCCTTCATGGGACTTTATGCTATGCTCTATTATGGTTTGGTGAACCTCTCTTTCCTTGGTATAGAATACTACCATTTTGTAGTTTACTTGTGATATATTATTGTACTTAGGATTTTAAGGAGGGAAGAAGAGTTTGTTTAGTCTAATTAGTTTCATTGGACTTAATGATCAATGTGATTTCTATGGTTGGAATTCTCTTTAATGTGGTTTTGGAATTGTTTCATTGGACTTAATGATCAATGTGATTTCTACTGTTGGAATTCTATTTAATGTGGGTGTGGAATTGTTTCATTGGACTTAATGATCAATGTGATTTATACTGTTGGAATTCTCTTTAATGTGGGTGTGGAATTGTGTCTCATTTAAAAGTACACTAGAGAAATATAATTTGTGTAATATATTATACTTTTTATCTAAACTTTACCATGAATCAATTCCTATAATATGATATATTATATTGCTATTAAAAATAATAAGTTTATTATATTATATTGTTATTAAAAATAATAAAGTTTTTTGGCAAGCCTTCCACCATTTCATGCTTGCTTAGCTGTTGCATATACCTGTAATTTAAGTGACCAAACTATCGTGCCAAAGCCTACTACTATCATCAGCATGTGTAAGCAATAAGGAGGATTCAGATTCAATAAATTTAGAAAATGTATATAGTCTGGCTCCATTGTTTACCTCACTAGTTGCAATTTTGGAGCTGCTATGTAGTTCATATCTGTTCGCTGCATCTGGAGTGAATTCCACTCTCTTTTTGGTGCTAGAATCCATGATCTGATAAACCAAAAGTAGGTTTACCGAAAGTTTTGGAACATGAAGCACATCTTCAAAGCTTCCATGTAAAAGTTCCACTCTACCTTTTCCGGTGACCTTAATAGGTGAGTCTTCTCCCATGAGGATGGGAGGTCCTTTGCATGCATCCAAGAGAAATAAACTTTCTTTGCAACAATCATATGATGTGATACACCGGAATCTGTAACCCATGCATCAGGGGAAGAATTAATTGCAACTAAAGCATGAAAATTGTTACCTTTCCCATGTGGTGGATCCTTATTTTTCTTCTTAGCGCCCTGAGGGATGTGGTCCCCAAGGTTGTGCTTCTAAAGGATTTTTTCCATTTGGTCAATTTTTTTCTTTATGCAGGAGGATTCTGGATGGAATCCTCGATGATAGTAGCTGCATTTGTCTCCTATCTTCCCTTTCTCATTTTTGGAGCTGGAGGAGTCATTGAAGGGCTTGGTGTACCCTTCCTTCTTTGGATGGGAATGTGCTTTTTCCTTGTCTTTTTGCTGCTGATTTTTTTGATTCGAATTAGATCTGTGATTTTTATTATGGCTGCCATCATGCATAGCAAGTGCATGAACTTTTGGAGGTTTGATTTTCACCATGCCAATGAGTTTATCTTGCTCAAAATTAAGGGACTCCATGAAATCTTTGAGAGAAGGCATAGTGTAGGATTTACTTGTTGCAAGCCTTATTGAATGAAATGTAGACATAAAGAAAGAGTATTCTGGTTCGAGCTTTAACATAATAGAGATAACTTGGAAACTCTCCTCCTTGGATTTGTCAATTCCACAACCCCTGAGTTGCAGCAATAGATCATTATATTTGGTGAAGAAGTCTTGAATTTTGTCATAGTTTTGTTGATCCAATGAGAGCAGCTCCACTTCAACGAGATGTCCTTTCATCTCATCTTATTTCCTGTAGAGTTATTTAACCTTTTTTCAAATCTCATTGGGAGTATTGCAGGGAGATAGATGAAATTGCAACTTTGGGGAGATGCACATGCATATGGATCCGTGGGCCTCATCCATGCGGTTGAGGTACTTGGATTTCTCTATGGCTAATGTGGGTTCCACTTCTGTAGCAACGATAATCTTGTACAACCCTTTTTGATGAAGGTATCGAGCCATTTGGTCCTTCCATTCGTGATAGTTGTATGGTGTTAGGAATGATGCTTTGGGAAACTCCATTTTTCTATCGATCTTTGATCTCCAAGCTGTTATACTTACAAAATAAAATACTGGTGCAACTTTTATCTAGCAACCAGTGGACTCTGATACCATGTAAATTTGTTAGAAAACTTGCACAAATGAATCTAGCTAGTAAAGGTTCAACACACAGCTTTGTAGAGCAAAAACACTAAAAAAAAATTGAAAGAACAAAAAGAATGATTCATTTAAAAAATATGTTACAATGCTCATGATATAGCATTACTGGGTGAAGATCCAAAGGTAATGCACCATAGTGGTGATCAATGAGAGGACTAAACACCTACAACAAGTTTCGGAGAGAACTATCCAGTTGTGAAGTGAAAAGAGGAGAAAAGTAGGGAGTAAATCATGCAAAAGAACTAGCCAGTTGCAGAGTGAAATGAGGAGAAAATCATGGAGTAAATCATGCAGAATAACTAGCCAGTTGTAGAGTTAAAGAAGGAGAAAATTTGTGAGTAAATCATGAAGAAAGGATCTTGCATGTAGTTCCATGCTCTAACTAAGTGTCCGCATGTGCCAGTAATGGAGGTCCTAGGTGTGTAGTACCTCCAACACCCCCCCTGAACACCAATATGGGGAAAAATAGAAAATGGGCCCTGGAAACTAAGGCCAAAGGTCACCCAAAATATAGTGAAACTTATACTAAAATTGAGGAAAGAGGGAAAACCTCATGGGAAAACCCCTTGTTAAAATACAATGTAATCAAAAGAAAAGAGGTTGAAAAGACAGTTTCTAAGTAACTGTGTCCTTCACTCCAAAACGATCGCACTGTTATGTAACCAGCTCAAGAAAAATATAGAAAAGATAGGTCAACACCTTAGAATTTAGCCTCTTCGAGGTGGAAACCTCCTTTACATTACATAAATGAACAATTATTTGATGATTCAAATGAAAAAACCTCCTTTCTATATATAGGAGTCTAAGGAGTCAGAATATAACCCAACCAACCTAATAATAATAATATAAAGCCACAAAATTTACAATAGAGGGATTCTATGGGGCACAGTAATAACAAAATGGGGACAATAGGGGCACAACAGTATTAATAAGGGGTATAACTACAATAGTAATGGGGTAATCACTAGTATTATAGGGACCCAACATGCCCCACTCCTTCAAAAAAGTGTTGTCCTCAACGCTTGAGTAGTTCTGGATACTTTTGTATAAAATTCTCATCCTCCCATGTGGAATCTTCAGCAAGTAAGTTCTTCCACTTGATACGATACTCCGAAATTGATCGATTTCATAGCTGTCGAGTTCTTATTTTTGTTATTGCTTCTAGTTGCAATATAATGTTTTCCTTCCTCATCAAGTTCTGGTAATATAGTTTGAACTTGGAGCTTGTCGACTATAACCTTCTTTAAACATGAAACATGGAAAACTAGGTGCAATCGAGAAGATGTAGGAAGCTCCAATTTGTATGCCATAGTACCAATCTTTTGCAACACCTTGTACGAACCACAATACTTTGGTGATAATTTATTATCCTTCTTAGCTTGCTTGAGGGACATTTTCTTATATGGTTGTAGCCGTAGGAATACCCAATCACCTACATCAAAACTTCTTTCACTGCGATGTTGATCTGCCTGTTGTTTCATTCTATTCTGTGCCAACACGAGGTTATCCTTTAAGAGTTGGAGGACTTGTTGTTGATGTCCGATGTGATGTTCCACTGCTTGAACCTTAGAATTTTCTCTTAAATATAATGTGATGGATGGTGGCTGATACCCATAAAGTGCCATAAATGGGGTCATTTTTATTGTTGTATGGAAGGAAGTGTTATACCACCATTCAGCCAGAGGCAACCATTTGACCCATTGTGTTTGTTTATCATATACAAAGCAACGAAGATATCCTTCTAAAAATTTGTTTACTATCTCAGTTTTCCCATCAGATTGAGGATGATAAGATGAGCTATGAGCTAACTGAGTACCGAGACAAGAAAATAATTATATCCAAAAATTTCCAGTGAAAATTGGATCTCTATCACTTACAATAATCTTTGGGTTTCCATGTATCTTTTGAATTGTTTCCATAAATGCGGTCGAAACTGTACTGGCTTTAAATGGATGTGATAATGCACAAAAGTGTGCATACTTGGTAACTTTTTCAACTACCACCATGATGACACTCTTTCCCTCAGACTTGGGTAAACCTGTGATAAAATCCATTGAAACCTCCTCCCAACGTTGGCTTGGAATGGATAAAGGTTGTAATAGACCCGGTGTCTTAATTGTTTCAACTTTATTTTGTTGGCAAACCAAACATTCCGCCACAAAATTTTGAATATTTGATTTAAGGCCATCCCAAAAAAATTCCTTCTGAAACCTGTGGTAAGTTTTTAAAAATCCTGAGTGCCCTGCTAAGGGAGAAGTGTGCAATTCCATAAGAATCTTTTGTTTTAGCTGGGAATTCTTACAGAGTTATAAGTGATCTTTGTACCATAATGAATGATTTTGCCAACTAAATGTATCAGACATACTAGAATCTTGTTGTAACTTTCGAATAAGTGCCCACACTTCTTCGTCATTCTTCCAATCCTCCCTTTCTTCGTTTATCCAATATGGTTGGATAATAGAAATGGCGCACAACAATTCTTCCACATCCTCATCCTTTCTTGAGAGTGCATCTGCCACCACATTTTGCTTCCCTTTTTTGTAGATGATTTCAAAGTCATAACCCAACATCTTTGTGACCCACTTTTGTTGCTATTTAGAGGATAATCTTTGTTCTAAAAGTAGTTAAGGCTATCATGATCTGTTTTTACCTTGAAGTGTCTTCCCATTAGGTAGGGTCACCATTTCTTAAGTGCATGGAGTATTGCCAACATTTCCTCTCATAAATAGCTTTGTGTAAAAACTTTCCCTTGATTGGACGACTTTCAAAAGCAATGGGTCTTTCATCTTGCATTAAAACAGCACCAATTCCATTTCCTGAAGCATCACATTCCACAATAAAGGTTTTTGTGAAGTCCGGTGTAGCTAAGACCGATGCTTGGCACATTGCCTCTTTAAGATGTTCGAAGGCCTTTGTTGCTTCCGGAGTCCATGAAAATGCATCTTTATTCAATAATGTTGTAGAGGTGCTGCTATTCTCCCATAATTCTTAAAAAACTTGTGATAATACCCTATCAACCCGAGAAATCCTCTCAGATGCTTTATGGATGTGCGGATTTTCCATTCCTTAATGGCTTTAATTTTGATAGGGTCTACCTTAACTCCTTCATGAGATACAATATGACCCAAATTTTCCACCTCTTGCACTCCCAAGAAACATTTGGATCTTTTTGCATATAATTGTTTCTCCTCCAATAGTTGTAGCACCCTGTCAACATGTTCAACATGATCCTTCCAAGACGTGTTGTAGATTAGTATATCATCAAAAAATACTAACTCAAATTTTCTAAGGAATGGTTTGAAAATTGAATTCATCAACCCTTGAAATGTTGAAGGTGCATTGGTAAGGCCAAAAGGCATGACCAAAAATTCATAATGACCCTCATGATTTCTAAATGTTGTTTTTGGAATGCCTTCAGTCTTCATTCTAATTTGATGATATCCTGAACGAAGATCCAACTTGGTGAAGTAAATTGATCCATGCACTTCATCCAGTAATTCATCAATGACAGGAATGGGAAACTTATCTTTAATAGTGAGCTTGTTGAGCTCCCTATAATCCGGACACATGCGCCGTGATCCATCCTTCTTGTGCACCAATACTACTGGAGGAGAGAAAGAACTTTGACTCGGTTGAATTAAACCAGCCTCTAGCATTTCTGCAACCATACGTTCAATTTCACTCTTTTGGACATAGGGATATCTGTATGGCCTGATGTTTGGAGGAACACTTCCTGGAATTAGATGAATAGCATGATCATGATCACGCACAGGTGGGAGACCTTTAGGAGTCTCAAATACCTTAGAATGATTATCCAGGACTTTTTGGAGATCTGGAGAAATAGATGATTCCGATGTGGAAACATCTAGCGAACATAATTGTGCAATTACACCTCTTTGTTCCTTTTTTAGAAGCTTTGTCATACCATTAGAGCTGATAATCTTTCCTGGTTTCCCTGCAATACCCCTTAATACAACTTCTTTTCCTTCCATAGAAAATTTCATGAAAAGTTCTTGAAAATTAAAAGCTATTGTACCCAAGGATTGTAGCCATTGGACTCCTAGTACAACATCAGCACCTCCCATTGGAATGAAAGCATTGGGCTAGTCAATACATATTCTCCCATGGATAGCTTGATATTATGGAACTTTCCAGAGAAATTTATTGTTCCTCCATTTGCAACCATCACTTGACACTCTGGTGTTGGATATAAGAAGCAATTCAATTCTTTTGCTACCTTACAATGAATAAATTGTGGGTACTTCCTGAATCAATCAACACTATTACCTTTTTCTTCTTGATTTGTCCTTCTATCTTGATGGTTTGAGGAGTGGTAATTCCGCCAATGCATTACAAGATATGGTTGGATTCATT
>APFE031499451.1:1477-32256 GCA_000404065.3 Pinus taeda
GGCGAATGGAAGGTTGTAACTCCTAATTTCAAGGGCTAATTTTACCTTTTTTACCCTCTCCCTTAAAATAAGGTGGGCTATTTGAGGTGATTTGTAAAAATTTACTATGATACAAAATATTCGCCCATTAAAAATTTAAAACCCCTTATGTGCCCCAAAGGGCGAACATTCACCCCTAAAATTTTCTATGGCGGGTAACCCTGCATCATTTAGATTTTTTTTTTCTGCCTTGATAGTTGCTACATTTGTCTTATGTAAATCATTTACGATCAATTGCCCAGTTTGCATGTGCAAATTGATCTTGTCAGGCATTAAGCTTGCGAGTGTTAACAGTTAAATTCACAGTCTTAAAATTTCTAGTAGACCCCATTGATATTTTAGTAGGATGAGAAAAAGCAATTTTAAGTTGGCTCCTCTCCAAATCCATGACAGATAGCAATCTAGTTTGTTCAAGATTTCCCTGAGACTCAGCATGAGCCTCCATATTTAACTTCACCTTCTGATTTCTCTTAGCTATCTAAGCAAACATACTTTGAATTAAAGGAACCTAATCATGAACAAGTTCATGGGGAAGCTGGGGCACCTTTTGTTTCTCTTAACTGAATCACCAAACCAGGTTGTGCTGAAGACATTGCATCCTGAAGCTTGGTCCTTTTTGCTACTTCAGATTCTTCCTCATCCAGATCAATAACTTCTTCTCTAACCCTCTTGACACCTTTTTCTGTAATCCTAGGGGTTTCAATCTCTGTCCCCTGAGTGTTTTTCAAACCTCTATTTGCCAATTTTTTTGTTCCAGGTCTACTTTCATGTACAAAGGCTGAATATTCATTCTCCAGTCTTCTCTTTGAAATAATTTGATGAGGGTAATAAGCCCACTCAACCACTGGCAAAAGACACATGTCACTCAACAATCTTTCAACCTCCTGGGCAACCTATCTGGTGTTTACAATGAAGGGTCCCACTACTTTAGGCAACTTTAAGAAAAAGCCTTTAACACATATTTTATTAAAACTGGAAAAAAATCATTACAAGGACATCACTAAAATTGTGTTTTTTGGTCATTTTGAGATTCTAGATCCACTGTTTAATTCCAAATTTAATGAAATTTGTGTTCTTTCTTCATAGGGACAAAATGAACTTGATCTACATTCAAGCTCTACATGACAAATTCAAGGGAAAAAAGCCTCATTGGCATAAATTTAGGTAACCTATAAGGCTTGACAGAGGCTCCATAAAGCCTAATCTTTGCATGCTCTTCAAAGATGAACCAATCCCCACATCTCACATCCTTACTCAATTGAAGAAATTTTTGAGATTTAGGAAGAAAAGTTGGGGGTAGGGTTCCATTCAAGATTTTATAAGCCACTGGAAGGAATAAAGAAGTAAACTCAAATAAACCACTCTCTCCTGGATCACCCCTTAGCAGGTCTATCTAGAATACCACTCACTATTTCTTTTTATTGATATCAACAACATTTAGACCCAAATTAGAAAAATGTTTAGCATTTTGGTATAAAAATAAATAAGTAATGAGTGAAGGAAATTCGAAGGACCAAGTGAGAGGCAAAGTCATAAATTGGGTATTGATAGTATCTACCTAGAATGTTGGAATGTCTAGTACTATCTCTGGCTTCATCATTAAGGAGAAAATACTAGCATAACTTTATCCACCTACTTGGAGTCTTCTTTTCCTATAATCTTGGCAATTACTTGAAAACAAATCTTATGTCAACTGCAAATATTTCTAAAGTGGAGATTCCCATCTAGGGAGAATTGACCACATTTAGGGGCCAGGAAAGAGGTGACATGAGAAAGTTCCTGAGGAGACATGTTATCATAATATGAAATCAAAGATTCTTCAGTAAAGGTGGTGTAAGTTCCAGACACAGGGTAATTCAAAGCTTGGTGTATTAATTGTAAGGTTACTTGAAAATCGTTCTCTCCTGACTGATTCATTACAAAACTTTTCTTGGGGTACATTGCTGAAGCTAGCCATTGAATAAATTCAGGGAATAAATGAGTTCTAGGGACCAAAAGCAGCTAAAACACCTAACCTAACCATTTCCATGAATATAGGAGACTTTTTATGGTTCAGGATGACCCCTTGAAATAGTGAAATATGCTTAATTGTGCAGAGGGTATCAGAAATATCTCGTTCGAAATCCATTAATGGGGTATGGATAACTAATGAGGAACTTACTTGTTTGGCCATGGTGACTGTAGGTGACAGTTGCTGGTGACAATTGCTAATGACAGTTGCCGGGACGATTGCTGACTCACTGCTGAACTGGATGCAAGGTTGCTTAGTACTAAAACAAAATACTAATGCCACGAGGTTTTGCTTGTCTTTTATATATATGATAATCAAACGGAGGGAAAACCTATACTTAATGTAACTAATTAATGGAGTGGCAGATGAGGTGACAAGGTACGATGGATGAGGTGGATAGTAATGAATGAGGGTGGCAGATGACGTGGAGGGGACGAGATGAAGTGAAACGATGGGGGTGGCCCACTGGGGGGGTAGGGAGTGTACGAGAGGTTCATCGAGCTTGAACCCTCGCAGCAATCTCAGGTCGTAGAACTCAGTCAAATACCTTGACGTCATGGTCAACTACGGGGGTTGAGCCTGAGTTATAACTTGTGCTCGTTGTTCCCCCGCAGAGCACTTTACCCGGTTCTTGAGCCCACGCTTGCTTATATCTTGTGATATCACTCAAACATTAATATATGGGTCGGGGCCCCACCTTATATCGGATTTGAATGCCATAAAAAGTAAATCACTGTTTTTTGATTTTCACATTCTCTTTCGATTTTTAAAACATAATATTTGATTTTTTTTTGTGATAATATTGAAAATGAAATTTAAATGAGGATGGATGCTACAACACCACCAAGGGTTGTACACATCTATATTTAGTTTTTGGGAATAAAGATTAAGGTTTTGTGTTGCCTAGCCATCCAAGATCACCATGGATCCCCTCCTGTAGCCTATAAATGCGTCTGCGGTGGCTAGCCAAGGTCTCCCTAGGATCAAAGGATGCCCCCCAAATTGGATTCAGGCTATAAGATAAGAAAATCAGTTGGATATATCTAGGAAGATATCGTAATCACTATATCCTCTAGCATCCCCTTAGGTTTAACATGTGACCTGTCTGCTAATTCAAGCATAGTAGGAGTATGTCTAAGTCCCTGTAGCCCGAGAGTGATAAAGAGATCGTTCGTAATTACATTAATGGGAGCCCCAAGATTGGTCATTGTGTTGGCTATGGGCTAATCATTAACATAGACAGTGACCGTAGGATTTCTTGGATCATTGTACTTAGTAAGGAGAGGTTGAGCAGACATTAATTCAGATAACTTTCCCATCACATGTATGGTGGCAGGGTCTTTAGGCTTCCTCCTAGGTTTCTTGATGCACAAATCTCTCACTGTCTTGGCATAGATGGGTACTTCTTTTAGGGCTTGCAGAAGAGGAATTCATACATACAAATTTTGCAACTCCCTAAGAAAATCAAATTTAGGCTGTGAAGTGATCCTAGGTTTGGCCAATCTCTGAGGATACGGAGGGTCCTGTGTTACAATAGTCAAATCTGCTGTTGCAGGGGTATCATCCTTCCTCGAATTGGTTGTTACAATAGTAATAGTTCTTCACGGGTCGGCTATTACAGATGTAACAACTTCCTCTATATCAGTTGTTGTAGGCGCAGTAACCACCTCAAAGCCTCTGACATCTCCTATGGATGGTTCATACCCTCCTCTATAATGATAGGGGAGTGACTAGGGTTAATTACCATGTCTGTTCACAATTGTATTTCATTAAGCCCCACGGGGGTAATAAGGTAGGTCTGGAAGGTCGTCGGAGCCTCTATGACTTGAGTTGCTTTATTGCTTGGGTTTGGGTTAGGTTAAACAGGTAGTTGGGGTCGCACATGTGGTGGACGAGCAGGAGCTCGGAAAGGAGGTAACTACAACTGTTGTTGCATGGGTGGTCTAGGCAGAGCTGAATTCTGGTCATTTCCTCTCCAATTCTGGTTCCAAGGGTATGGTTGGGATTGAGGATACTGAATAGGAGGAGATGGAGACCATTGGTTCTAGGGTGAAGGAAATTGTGTTGAAGGATAGGCAAAATATTTCCATGGATATTTCGGGTTATTATATGCATTGGTCCACGTATTGAAAGAGGAAAATCCTTGAGACATATCTGGAGGTTGCGGTTGTCATGGCCTCCTCAGTGTGATGAAGTAAGAGATTTCACCTCTTTGCTTGATTCCCTGAGTACTGCCTTTAGTCTAGGAAGCTCCCTACATTTCTCTGTGGAATTCTCCAACTCGCAGATATTACATAGGCTAATGTTGTCCCTAAAAGGATGTTTCTTTCGGCAAGTTAGACAGAACACGGCCAGGGGTGTGTCAGCTTCTGCTTGTGTCTTCTTGATCTATGTTGTTGTAATCTCGACCAAGAGAGTAATTAGGATATCAGCCTTGAAATTTTCAAATGAATTCCTAATGGCTGCTCTAGTTACTCCTCTGCCTACAGATTTTTGTATGCGAACATAGGCATCCCAAATTGTACTCCTTCCTTTGGAAAATCCTCGAAAACATCTTAGACAGAGCTATAGAATTTCAGTGAATGGCTCTTGCGATATATCCCCTTTTCCCAATAGATTCAAGGTGTCAAGGCAGTCATCCCTCATCCCTCTGATGAATATAGTCCTCAAGATTTCCTTGTCTAAATTGTTGTGTTTAGACCTATACAAATTATAGTGGAACCTTTCCACATAATTTTCCAGGCTTTCATCCTCCTTCTGTGTCATTCTAAATATATCTCCCCTTAAGTCCCTAGTCCTGCAATAGTCCTGGTACTTTGACAAGAACGTCTCCTTCATATCATTCCACGTTGAAATAGAAGCGGAGCCCAATCCCATGAACCATCTCAAGGCTGCCCCTTTTAAGGTAGTAGGAAATAGCTTTAATTTCTGAGCATCTGTTGTATAATCATAACTTCTACATAAGACATCAAACTCAAATAGAAATGTATCTGGATCTTCCATAGTAATCCCCTGAAAGGATGGTAAGGATGATAGAGGAATATTTTTCATAAGAGCTTCAGCTTCGATATTCCCAATTGGGAAATCAAAAGTGGTGATAGTGGCGTCTATTTTAGCATTGTTATCATTGTTGTCCCCTGTGTCTAATTCTTCTAACACTTGTTGTAGCATATGTCCTTCGAGTTGTGTTTGTGATGGCCCTATAAATGTGGTTAGTGCCTCAAATACCCCTGGGGCTGGTTGTTTCACCACACTACCTATATCTGGATATTGATAAACCAACAGGTGATTTTCCATCTCAGGTGTCTGATGTTGCCGCTCAGTTTCCCCTTACCCCTCGGTCGTCAAATTCTAGATACTAGCTTCCCCTTCTTTCTCATGAATCGAACCCTTGGTCTTGGGGGTATGAGTGCTAGCTTTAAAATGATACGGTCTCGAGATGGAGGAATTAGAGGTTTCTGCTTTCGCTATGGAGTAACATCTTTCTGCGGCCCTATTTTCCTTGCATTCCTTTAAGAATTGGACTGTTATTTTTCCCCCTTGGATATTAGTTCCTGGATAAATGTCTTCCTTCCTAAATCTTCACCCTTCCTTTCCTTTTTATGACCCGTTGTTCCTGTGACTTATTAGAGTGAGGGTTATTTCAATGTCTCTGTGATTCCTACAAGTGCACACATGGACCCTATGTGTATTAAATCACACTCTAAGTGTCTCAGTCTTCGACAGTGGTGAGCCCGCCCAGGTATGTTAGAGCGATGCACAGGTTCTTACCTCTCATCTTACCGCCCAGCGACTGAAAAGTTGGAGACACACTAACAAAACATCAAAATGTTCTAAGTGTTCTAGTAATCACAATGGTGAGCCCGCCTAGGTATGTTAGAGTGATGTGTAAGTTCTTACCTCTCGTCTTACCACCCAGCAACTATGGAATAGGAACACTCTATATCAAACAAACAACTTGGCTAATTGTATCGTCAACTGCCATCCCCGACAACATCGCAAAAATGTAGTGTTGTTTTAATCAATCTTAATTGACTGATATTGCAACATTAATTGTCAACCCAGGGTAGGTATTGTTGTTTCAATGGAGCTCGCACTGTCTGTGTCGATATACTCTAGCGAAGCATAAGAAAATGCAGAAAGTTGTAAAATATGTCGTTGATCTAAATTACTGAATCAAACCATGCGTGTAGACATAAAAAGCACTCCATAGAATTAAATCACAACTCGCAGCTATCAAAGTAAAGGCGTGCCACATAGGAACTAATATCTACTCCAGCTAGTTAATACCATTCTATTGATTAACTCAGTGTAACAACATAATATAAATAGAAAGAGCAGCGAATGTAATCCACGATTTGTACAGCAACAAGGAGAAGCCATAAATAAATTAGCTAAACTAGAATATACACTACCAATATCACTATAATCCCTGCCAAAGAGAAGGGCCCTTCCTCCTCAGCAAGGCGCAGGAAGAACACAAAAATGATTAATGAATCAGTTGAAGAATAGTAACAACATCACTGTATTGATTGATATTAAAAATGAACTCAAAATTACAGAAGCAGAGTAACAATAATCTTCTATATGTCGTATCCTTTTACATGAAAAATCAAGTCTTTTATAGTTATTACAACCCGAAATTAGAACATATCAGTCATGAGAATCTCACGATTGTCATGCTGATCAAAAATAAAAGTAGTTACAACCTGTTGCTAAATACAAATATACATCATTTATGATTGCAACTGCTGAGTCATGTTGCTTCAAAAATAAACAATCCCTACTGCTAAAAATTGTTATGTGGAATAGTACCCATATTTTCCAACTTCGATGCAATAGCATCGAGTGAATGGCGGTTCGGGATGACACAACATTACTGGCGACAACACTATTAGTCTGAAGGCAAAATGCATGGTGTAACAACATCCAATGTGTAACGGCAACCTGTAACAACATCTAATGTGTAGCAGCAACCTATAACAACACCCAGGGTGTAACAGTAAACCGTTCTACCATTTTATGCAGTTAATCCTTGCTTCTTGTCTGCTTCATAGCTTTGTTCTCGTGAGCCATCACCTGAAAAGAAGGACTTCCCAAAATACTTCTTCAATACTCACCCAGTTAGCCACAAAAAGGAATTAAGCCTCGTATTATTCAGTAAAATACAATAAATTAACATGAGAGTAGAATAAGTTAAAAATGTAAGAAAACAGGGAATTTGGTCATATAAAGTCATAGGCCTGGAGGACAGAAAGGTAAAAACTGGGGAAAGAATGTGCAAAAAATAGGTAAAAAACCACACCCAATAGTTATATAAAGACAAGAAATGTAACAATCTCTTTCTATATGTAGTAATAACAATCTTTATCTACCTGTATTAATATATTTTCTTTACTAAAGAAATATATAATAAAAATATCCTCAAGAACTTTAGATGTCTCATGCATCTTTTCTCAAGAGGATATATTGGCTACTAGCAAGAATCTCGTGTAATTTATTCCAAGAAAATGAAAAAGCTACTTAGCTTTTAAAACAAAAGATTCACATGCAATTTTTCTAACTGAAACTGCAATTTACTTAACTTTTATGTGCAAATCTCTCATGCATTATTTTCCCAAGAACATAACATCATTGAAATCCTCTATATGCATAATATATATAAACTCTAATTTTTTGGAAAAATAATGTAATAAATCCTCTATATTCATAATATATATAAATTCTCTTTTGGAAAAAGTAATGTAGTAATTTATCTTTTCAAAAGAGAGGCAAATAAATACATATTTTTTTCACATTCCTCAGTGAATACGATTATGTATATATCTTATATATGTTTTCTATGAAATCTTTGAGAAAATACCCAAATAAACTTACATTATTTTTTCCTTCAACAAGGTGAGCAAGATACTTATATTTTTCATGGCAGACTCCTTGCCTCCATCACCTTCAACACCGAGAAACAACTTTGAGCCCTTGCAAAAAAAATTGTGCATTCACTACACCTCATTCTCGAAAAATACTTCGCATAACATTTGCGTGTTGTGTTCCATATCACCAGCTGTAAATTAAAATAAGAAGACAAAGGAGCATTCGATGGAGTTAAAAGTTAATGAACCACAATAATCATCCTCGCGCAGCATAACTATTCTCTGCAACAATATATAATCCATAGTATGCCATTGAAAACTTCAACTGTGTGTTTTTTTTATCTTCCCCCATTCGAACCCGCAATCCATGGTGAAATAAAGAATGAATGGAAGGGAAATTACCAAGAAATATAACTCTAACCGCTTCTTGATTTAACCTTATGTAATATTAATTAAGTTAGAATAGTTATATTTGGATCTTACATACTCCCCCCCCCTCCCCCCATAAAGAAAACATCGTCCTCGATGTTCATCTCTCATTGGAACTCTAGCTTTTACTCCTGATATAACAATCTAAACCACACACCACACAAAAGAGGACCCTTCCTCTTTAAAATGAAATATTTCATTCCAATAAATGTCAATAAACAAAAATATTAATGTTATAACATAAGAAAAATCAATAGTCATAAGCATTTATAACTGCAAAAATATGCAAGTTATAATTTCCATCACTTGGCCCTTATTCAAATTCATAATATACCAAAACAAATCTCTATATCAACTTACCATTACTTACCAATTACTCTTGAAAATCATGATCACTTTCATGTAGGCACTTTAATAGTGATTGGACGACCCATCAACACTCCATCGCAAGAAACCTGTAATGTATGACTAACAAATTCAATCACATTAGTCACAACATTTTTAATCAAATGAAATACTTTTAAAAATCAATCAATTATGCAATGTCAGGTGATATTTAAATCACAACACTTTTACAAGTACTTAGAGAGCCCTAACACTCTAATCATCAAAATGATGAATCACTACACCACATGCACATTGTCTTATCTCCCGCTAAAGACATCCACACAAGTGCTTCTAAAAGTATCCAAAGAGCACCTAACTCTCTAATCATCACAATAGTCAATAACTGCACCAAGTGCAAATTGTCTTAGCCCCTACTAAGACGTTCACAAGATTGGTAATACAATAAAGGAACTAAAATTCCAATAACTCCTTATTGAGCACTAAGCTCCTTTCGTGTTAAGATGTGCATAACATCTTTTACACAATTATATATAAAATACATTTTTTACACAACACATAACTAATTAATTATTTTGTTTTCCTATGAAAACCATAGTGGTGAAAGAATATTCCACCCAACCCATGGGAACTGGTTTTCACAACTAGATCAAGTCATTTTTGCATCCAGACAGTTCTTTGACAGAGACCATACCAGGTTTAGTATGGAATTCCACTGGCCAACCAGCACAAGAATTCCAATGACCACATAGGGTCCAATATAGGATTCCCCTTGGCAGTGTCTTTCCTATTCCTTTGACAATGTCACGTCTATGAGGAATTTTGGACCTCCTCCGACAGGCTCCAAATCAACAGAGTTGTCGTAGGCTTTTTACCCTCTTCACCATATTGACGAACTATTTTCCCTTACTGAGATCATTTATCTCTAGGGATAGGAAATCCAGGCAGGAAAGTACCATCAACCCCCCAAGGCAGGCAATCGTCATCAACCCAAGGCCTTTTGGCCTTTCACAGCTATCCACAACTGTCTAGCATGCTAAATTTCTCTTTTATCACTCTTACCTACAGTAATTTACATAATGAAACCTATGCACATTATCATTAACAAAAAAAGTGTTCATGTACACCATGCATTTACCCTTAACCCTCAACATGGGTCCACAATATCTAGATTGACGGGAAACATAATTGGCATACATGTTGTATGCATTATAATTTTCCAACACAATCATGCATATCATATAACATTATACTTTTTGATTTACGATTGCAATTCACATTGCAATGTTTTACCTTGATAAGTTTTCTTGTTTCCATTAAGCTACCACTACTTAATCCCATCAACAACGTTAGTCTTAAATATGCATCATTTAACAAGTATTCACTTTTCAAATCATTTCCAATTTCCGTCGTGTATTGTCATAAACATATTGATACATGAAATAACTACCATAATCACTTGTTTACGAATTGTAATTGCTTAAATCAAATTCAATTCATGCATATAAGTTTTATTAGTTAGTCATGCAACACTAACCAATCACAGCTACCAACCATTTTAATGCGGCCATGACAAGACTTAATCAACAATTAGTTACTACAATCAAGTCTCACTACTTGACTCATTATTTATTTTCAATATCTAAAGGGGTTCTTCTAATGTCCTTTTAAAACAGTCTATCGTCCTATTCAAGAATGTTCCCCATATTTACATTCATGCATTCACTCATTAAATGTAGTGCATTGTAACTTCAGTCATTTTCATCAAATGTATCATTTATATTTCCATATTTGCAAATGTTGGTAGTTGATTGTCACTTTCCTTAGTGAGTGTTCAAGATTGTTCATAAGTATGAAACAGGTTTTATTGCTTTTTATCCTCATCATATCAAATTTCATGAACATAGTTTTGTAGTAGAGTTTATTACTAACAATTCTTTAATGTAGTTATAAACATGAATCACACATCTCAGGTCAAAAGCAGTCTACTATATATCAATATGTAGATTGTTAGACTAATACACGAGCTAATGCCCACTGGTGGCATACCTTAATTTATTTTCTGCTTACCAATTCTCAAAGGTGCCAGTGTTGCAACCTTTAGCTTTGATACCACTTGTAATATACCCCGGTAACCTCACATGAAATGCAAGGAGTTAGAATTTTTTTACAAAAACTACCCACAAGTAATTATTCAAATCACTACTATAGATTCGTCATTAACCATTAAATAAGATGTTCATTAGTACATAAATTAACTTTACTAGAGGAATAATAAGTTGCATAACCACTCTTGTAGTATATTAACATAAACTGTATGTTGTAACATTGCATCTATTTCATGATTCCTTCAACCACATTAATTAATCACATACTTGACATTTTCAACATCACATTATGCAAGGAATCAACATCACTAAAATTAAATAATAAGAAATCACATCATTGAACACAGATATACCCTGGAAATCCCATAGGGTGAAAACCAACAAATGTTTAATTTTATTATTAAACGCTTGTGAAGGTGTTCACCCCTCATTCAATGGCTTATAAGGGAGTCTGTTCCTTATCCATTGTTATAAAAGATTACAATGAAATTTCATTAAAATATCACATACCTAGCTAGAAGCTATTACAATTGTCATGAAAACATTTACCCACATATCACCACTCTCTACATCCTTGTGGCATGATTGTTCTATCAATGGACCATCCTGCAACTCGTACTCATCAGCATGGACCATTAGTTTTTATCTGCCACAATGTTAAACATAATTTGTTTTTTGGACAAATCACCATCATTTCCTTTCATTGTTGTCGTCAACAATCTTTGGTAACATGCTTAGATAAAATATTAATCAATCAATAATCATTATTTAAAAGCGATCTTTTAACATCTATTCATGTGCATACATGAGTTGTAAATATAATATCACATCATGCTTCTTCTAACAACATTGTGCATGTATAAACAAATAATTATCAAGCATGTCAAAATAATTACCTCATACTATGATCATTTTCGCACCAGCATACGTTCATATCCAAAGGAAACCACTGTAACCATCCATTTCACTTAAAGGATACTAGAGACTTATCTTTGTTTTTCATGCATATAATTAAATAAAAAATTATTCGAAGAGAGCTAGCCCGTTAACTTCTTTTTTGTGCATGTAACTAAGTAATCTTTCCAATACAATAGGTGTTCCCTTCTAAGGGGAAGCGAACATGATAGAAATTATTATCATGCATGCAAATGTGAGTTCCTTTTCGAAAATCATCTTTTCCGAGATAGAGCTATTTACAAAATCTATTGTATGCACAAAAACATGCATTGCTCTAAAACAGAACTAATGTGTTAGTCATTATTTCTTACATGCGGATATATGCATTTTACAAAGGACAACTAGTACATTTATTGCAACTAACTACTTGTTTTACTTTCCATAATACTTATTATTTTCTACACACAAATCCATGTTTCTCTTTATGTAATCAACTATTGTTTCTATGTTTCTGCATATGTGTTATTTTCACATAGTTATTTTCAAGAACCCAACATAGTTTCTCTATCATTTATGTACAAAGTTATTATGCATTTGTTTCCAAAACAAAATATCATAACAATGTTCTCATGCATTTGTTTTCAAGAAAGTATCATAATCAACCTTTATTTTGGGCATAAGAACTAAGATAATAATAATGCTAATCATTTATGCATTAAATCATGCAATTAAATCAAACTATCCAATATGCAACCACACAAATCATTTACCTTTTTACTCACCAAGACATGTAACTTTTGCAGACTCTTGCAAAGGAATTAACACAATTAACTTATCGTTCAAGCACAAGCAAAACATATTCTTTGCAAAGAAGATTCCTGTGAATCCAATATGCAACCACACAAATCATTTACCTTTTTACTCGCCAAAACATGTAACTTTTGCAAACTCTTGCAAAGGAATTAACACAATTAACTTATCTTTCAAGCACAAGAAAAACATATTCTTTCCAAAGAAGATTCCTCTGACTTATATTATCTCTGTGCATTTCATCTAGGCATAGATTATTAGATTTTCTCATAAGTAAGTATTATTTTTCAAAAGAATTTTCTTACACATGAGAATCGATGGGAATCTTTCCCATGGATTTATTAAATAACTAATCTTTTCCAACATTATGAAAATATTGTGATATTTTGGGAGGCGAAAGTGGGGCAAACAGTGGACAACGGAGGGCGAACAACGATCAACGCAGATAGTGGCAGACACTGAGCCCTATGAAGGGTGATAGAGGAGGGAGCTCCACTCCCTCCTACAAGGAGGTCGTGGCTAGCAGAGGCAAGAAGCCTCTAGAAAATGCTAGAGGAACAGGGGTGGAAGGGAAAAGAATTATGGAAGAGGAAACAAAAGAACCCATAAATAAGGATTAGTATGGCACAAAAGACAAAGAGGTAGAAGACAAAATATAGGGAACTAAAGACAAGAAAAGCAAGGGACCCTGCAAACCCAAAGCAGAGATAACTCCTAGGGTTATTTTAAATGATCCAACTCTGCAGGGACACAGGGAGCACATGGGGATGTATGCCATCATCTGTAAGTTCATGGGACTATGGCCCACTGAAAAATCTTTACAGTCATGGATTAAATACCACTAGAAACCTAAAGGGAGTATAGATCTTCATCTCGGGTATAAGGGTTTCTTTACGGTGGTGTTCGCAAATATTGAAGACAAGGACAAAATATTTGAAGGCGGGCCTTACTTCTATGCTGCTGCGGGGCTCTACATGAGACCATGGATGATGAACTTTGTTCCAAAAAGGGAAACTTTTACTTCAGTACCAGTCTGGGTAAGGCTCTATTCCCTACCTCTTGATTACTGGCAAAATGAATCATTTGCGGCCATAGGCAATAAATTAGGTCGCTATGTTAAAGCCTCTGAAGCCATTAGAAGGGGAAAATATACTTCCTTTGCCAGGATATGTGTGGAAATGGATCTATCAGGAGCTCTAATGAATGAGGTGATCTTGGAAGTTTTTGATGAAGAATGGGTGCAAGCGGTAGACTATGAGCACATTCCGTTTAGATGTCGCAAATGCCGTGAACATGGACATATTTTCAGATATTGTCCGCTCAACAAAGAAGTAAACAAAAGCAAAACCAACATAATGAAAGAATCAGATAGCTTCCAGAAAAAGGTTAATCGAGGTAAAGGAGGTAAAAGAGGACCGAAACATCAGCAGCACAAAGGACAACGGTTCAAGCAGAACAATTTCTAGGTGCTTCAAGAAGAGGAAGAGATTACTAAAGAAGATCAAGGAATGGAAGGAAGTTTTGTAGAAAAGGAGAATGAAGGAAGCCTGGAACAAACACAAAATATTGAGTACCAAAAAGAAGCTACTATGAGCGATGCTAAACAAGAAATGGATTAGGAAATGACCCAGAATGATACAGACCTAGAGGACCAGGAACCACTGGAAATTCTGGACAAAGAAAACCTAGATCTAAAAGGATTCTTAAGGTAGGGAACTACGGGGGGAGTGGATTTGCTACCTCAAGAAGAACTCAACAAAATACAACAGTTGTTTCTATGGAAAACATAGACTAAGGAGCTGGAACAAGGGAGAAACATAGATAAGCAGGACAACCGAGCTGTGAAAATGATGAGAACTACTCTCAGACTAGCCACTAGAAACCCAGGCAAGAAAAGAGGTAGGAAAAAGCAGATTGAACTCTTGATGGAGTGTGGAAAGTTGATGATTGATTCAGGTAATATGAAAGATCTAGCCAGCTACTCCTTTACAAATCTTTAATAATGAAGTTGACATCTTGGAATATTAGAGGTCTAGGGAGCAAGAGAAAGCAAAGAATGCTTAGTAACATAATGAAACAAGAAATGCCAGATATAATGTTCATCCAAGAAATGAAATGTTCCATTCAAAAGGTAAGACAAATTCACAGCAAATGGCTCAGCAGCTATGAGTTTCTTGAAGTAAAAGCAGAGAATACAACAGGGGGCATACTCACTCTATGGAATCCCCACAGAATAGGCATTCTAGATGCTGAGGCTTCCAGAAATTATTTATCGGTTGTTATTCAACCGGTTGGAGAAAGGGACACCTTTCTGGTCACAAATGTTTATGGTCCTCAGAGAATAGATGACAAACTTAGGTTTCTAGACACCTTAGTGGATCTTAGGAACAAACATGCAGATATACCCTAGATCATGGGAGGGGATTTCAACATGATCAAATCTCTTTCAGAGAAAAAAGGAGGAACAAGATCTCTAAGTAAAGACTCCATTGCTTTCCAAGCCTTTTCTGACAATATAAATCTTATTGACAAGTCTAATTGGAATACTAGCCTCTTTACTTGGAATAACAGGAGGGAAGGAGTTTCACATGTTTCCTCAAAGTTAGACAGATTCTTCATCATTGAGAATCTTATGTTGACTGATAAAGAGGTAACAGCGCGAGTTCTTCTCTTTGGAGGCTCAAACCACTGGCCAATTCAATTGGAAATCAAGGGTATAGGCACTCCTAGGAACAAACCTTTCAGATTTGAAAATATCTGGCTGTCACACCCAGACTTCACAAGCAACATTGAAAAATGGTGGTCTGAAGACTTGCAGATTTAGGGGACCAGAATGTATCTTCTTCACAAAATACTAAAGCACATCAAACTCCGGCTTAAAGAATAGAACAAGAAGGATTTTGGTAATATTTTTGAAGAAAATAAAGTAGTTGAAAACAAAATGTAGGTTCTCAACCAAGCTCTAATCAAGGAAGGCTTTGACAAAGACATTAGTGATCAAGCGGATAAACATTATCAAGAATGGGACAATCTATGTAAACAAGAGGAAATATTTTGGAGACAAAAGTCCAGAGTTCAATGGCTCAAAGAAGGAGAGTGTAACACTAAGTTTTTTCATAGAACCACTGTGGCCAATATAGCTCACAACAGAATCTCTTCGATCAAGAATGAGGCAAGGAAACTTCAGATCTCCCATGATGCTATTGAATCTGTGTTAATTCACCACTTCCAAGGTATAACCCAGGAGAACAATTCAGATAGAGAGCAATTCATCAGGGAAGTAACTAGTAATGTATCAAAACTGGTGTCCAAAGAGGACAATTTCAACCTTAATAGACCAGTAATGGAAGGTGAGCTAAGTGAAGTCCTCAAAGACATGCAGAATGGCAAAGCTCCGGGCCCAGACGGTTTTAATGTGGACTTTTTCAAAGCTTGCTGGAATATTGTTAAGCAAGACATTTTGAATGTTGTGGAGGACTCCAGGACAAGCAAAACCATTCTGATATCGCTCAATACATCCTTCATCGCCCTGATCCCCAAACAGGAAATTTCTCATACACCGAATAAATACAGACCCATAGCCCTATGCAACATAATCTATAAGATTATATCCAAGATTGTAGCTAATAGACTCAAACCTTTGCTTCCAGTTCTTGTATCAGGGGAGCAATCAGGTTATGTGGAAGGCAAAAAAATTCTTGATAACATCATTCAAGCGCAAGAGCTGGTGCGCTCTTTAACTAGCAAGAAGCAGGTGGGCATGATCATGCAATTAGATATTGCCAAAACTTATGACAATGTAAACTAGGTCTACCTCAAGAAAATGCTAATTTCTTTTAGATTTTATCATAACTGGGTCAGATGGGTAATGGCATTGGTGACCTCCTCCAGTTTTTTATATTGGTGAATGGCTTTCCCTCAGAGATTTGCAACCCCTCAAGAGACCTCAGACAGGGGGACCCGCTCTCTCCCTTTCTTTTTATCATCATGATGGAAGGATTGGGTAGAGCTATAAAGCAGGTGAAATCATCAGGAAAGATTAAAGGTCTGTAGCTTACTGATAATGGTCAGGCCCTGACTCACCAACAATTTATAGATGATACCATGTTACAAGGAATCCCCACAGTCAAAGAAGCTTCAAACTACAAAAAAAAATTGAATCTTTTCGCCTCGGCTTCAGGTATGGAAGTTAATCTCTCTAAATCAAAAATATTTTTCTTCAACACCAATATTGCTATTCAGAAAAACATCTCCAGAATTCTTGGCTTTCAAAGGGATTCCCTACCTTCAAAATATTTGGGAGTTCCTCTAACTACAAAACCAATGCTCAAAAGTATATGGGAACCTTTGATCAACAAGTTGCATGACAAAGTCAGAAAATGGACCATTAGATCTTTGAATCTTGCTGGTAGGTTAGTTCTTACAAAAGCAGTTCTTCAAGCAATCCCTATTTTCATGTTATCAACCCTCCCAGCTCCAAAAGGAGTCCTTCAACAATTTAGAAATATTCAAAGAAACTTCCTTTGGGGTAGGGAGGAGACCAAGAAGAAATGGGCCTTAGTGTCTTGGGAAAAAAATTCTAAGCCCAAGAACCATGGAGGGCTAGGATTGGATGATCAAGAGATTCTCAGCAAGGTTCTAGGGGCCAAACTTTGGTGGCGCTGGGTTCAACATCCAGAGACTCAATGGGAAAATATCTGGAAAGAAAAATATGCTAGTTCTTGGCAGAACAATTATCTTATAAGAATGTCAGGAAATATAAAGGGTTCATATATTTGGAATAAATCCTGGGAGAATAGAAGACTAGTACAAGAGAACAGCTTCTGGGAAATCAGAGAAGGAAATCTTGCTCTTTTTTAGGAAGACAAGTGGCAACAAGAATCAATTCTGTTAAAAGAAAACTTCCTTGATCTTAAGCAGGAGTCAGATTCCCAAGGATTAACAAAAGTAAAGGACTTCTGGAATCATTCTCATCATACATATAAGTGGAGAATCTGTAGAAACATCGATTGCAGAAATAACAATCTCCTGAAAACAAAAGCAGAGGAGGTCAGGAAAATAATAGAGCAAAGGAAAATCTTAGTTGCAGAGGGACAAGACCAACTGAGATGGGCCAATAACAAAGAGGGTACTTTTAATCTTAAGGAAGCAAAAAGCATTCTGCTTGAGCTAGATCCTCTGGTTCCGGACAAAATCTAGCAAAACATTTGGAGGCACCAAGGGTGGATGAAAATCAAACTCTTCATGTGGGTATTATTCCGCAAGAAAATTCTGACTTGGGACAACATAAGGAAGAGGGGTGTTCAGGGTGCCTGCTCTGTGAGGCTCAAGAAGAGATTTTGGAACATTTACTCAACAACTGCATTTTCACATCTTGGTTATGGGACATATTTGCTACAATCTTTCAACAATTTGATAGAGATAAAGGAAGCATCATTAATACCCTCAACAATTGGAGGAAATTTTTTTGGGATAATGAAATTCTCAACTCAGCGTGGGCTCTCACACCAAGCTTCATTATATGGAATGTTTGGAAGGAGAGGAAAAAAAGAATATTTAAGGAGGAAAAGAAGCCCCCACAACACCTATTGGAGATAATCCTGAATCAGCTCAAGGAGACTGTGGGAATCACAGTTTGCAGCTTCCCTAAAAATCCTCCCTCAGATTTAGATTTAAATATTCTCAGGCAGCTGGGGATGCAGGGGCTCACCCTCCTAGGCCTTGACAGGAAGGTTATTTCGTTGGATACAGAGAAGGAATTTTGGCACCCTCCTCCGGAAGGCTATTTAAAATACAACATTGATGGGGATTCAAAAGGGAACCCAGGAACAGCCAGGTATGGAGGTGTCCTCAGAAATGCAGAGGGAATTATTGTATTCATCTTCCATTGCCACCTAGGTACAGCCACCAACAACATGGTTGAACTAATGGCTATGGAACAATGCCTGGATTTTCTGAAGCAAGACAACTGTCTCAATGCCATGATAGAGGCAGATTCGGAGTTAATTATCAACTCAGTGCAAAAAATACATAATGGAATTATGCTGGACAAAGTCTCTAAACATTGGAAATTAATTCGGGTCTTCCAAAGAATTCAAAGCCATCTTCAGGGCCTTCGCACTGTCAGTTTCCACCATGTTCGTAGAAAGGAAAATAAGCTGGCGGATCTTCTAGCCAACGAAGGAGTTATTTTCATAGAGAAAAGAGTGTCGATGAAGTGGCAGGAGTTGCGTCCAAGCAGATTGAGAGCTTTATGCTGCGAGCAGGCAGAAGAAGATAGGGAAGTGTTTAGACTCAAAACCATGGAGACTAGCTCAATTTGATTCTCCCCTACTCGTGTCTTCAATTTCTGGGTTATTGGTCTCTGAAGGGAAGAGAACCATGTTTGGTCGCCCACACTCAAGAAGTTAGCCAGATGAAGATCTCAGTACATCATGGGCAACACTTCGAATCCCACAAGTCTTTGCTCAGTGGAAAGACTCTTATCCTCACAACATTCCAATTCAAGGCGAGGAAGTTTAACATTTGCAAGAGGAACCCAGTTTTTTTGGCAGTTGGATTTTTTAGAATTCGGGGTCCAGATTTGCAAAACCGCCTCCCAGGCAATTTTCGACTGATCGCACCGCTCTCAAGTGGTAATGGTTTTGGCGATTTCGCAATGATCCCATTCATCCTACGACACATGGTAGGGTGGGGGTTCCGAAAACCGCCCCTCATCGCTTACTAAAGCTAGACCTTCTTGTCCCGCGCAAAATCATTCTCATCTGTTGGATTCGGTTGTAGTGAATCAACGGTTGAGCTAGCTCGAGCATCTGGGTGGGGCAAGACCGTTAATCATTGGTCTCTTTGGCTACGCGTCTTTCTCCTCTGTTGTCGATCTTCTTGATTTGTTGGGATGGATCTGATGGTTTGGGTTTTCTAGAGGCGGGCTACGAGAAATTTTGCGGGCTTGCGGGGGACAGACTTTAGTTTTGTTAGTTAATCCTTGGGTTCGGATTTTTAGATGTAAAGCTGTGAGGTTTAGCCCTTGGTGGCTTAAGCTTATATTTCTTTTCTGATCCCTTGGCGTCGGGTGGGCGTTTGTATATATTGTACACTATTTTTTGGCTTAATGACATAGAAGGATCCAAACTTGCTTCAGCAAAAACAAAAAAATTATGAAAATATTGTACCATGATTAACCACAAAACCATTGTGTTCTTTTCAAGAACACCACAAAATTTGTTTATTCTAATTAAGCAAAAGGTCAAAGTTATTTATTTATTTATTTTCAACAAAGACTTGTCTTATAAACAAATAAGGTAGTTATTAAAAGCACACTTTTCAAACGAAATCCCACTTTCCAAGAAAAATAATCTAATTAACTGTTCTCTTTTATCTTTCACCACCCATGAAAATATTTCACAAATTACCCTCTTTAAGCTATATTCAGTTCCAATAAGATAACTTGGGGTTTATTATCGTTTCAAACAAGAGTACGAAATCTTTTTAAGAAAAGAGCATGCATCCTAACTTTTCTTACATAAAAGGCATATGCAATGTTATATAAAGACAAGCAAGGTAACAATCTCTTTCTAGATGTAGTGATAACAATATTTATCTACCTGTATTAATATATATTTTTTTACCAAGAAAATATATAATAACAATATCCTCAAGTACTTTAGATGTCTTATGCATCTTTTTTCAAGAGGATATCTTCGCTACTAGCAAAAATCTCCTGTAATTTATTCCAAAAAAAATGACAAAACTACTTAGCTTTTAAAACAAAAAATTCACAAAGTAATTTTTCTTAAAAAAACTGCAAATTTACTTAACTTTTATGTACAAATCTCTCGTACAATATTTTCCCAAAACATAACATCATTTCCCCAAAACATAACATGCTCTATATGCAAAGTATATAAACTCTCATTTTTGAGAAAATAATATAGTAAATCCTCTATAATATATAAGATGCACAGAATAAGAGATTTTCTTGATTTATGCTTCATGGTCTCTCCAAGATATTTTTGTCACAACCCATTCAGATATACTTACCTTGGTTTGGTTTGAGGAGAGACATCACATTTTCAAACAAGATCCACAAAACACATTTCTTACTTTTAATTGGGCCGCGTTGACGTTGTAACATGGTATTGTAAAAAACCCATAAGTGGAAGGCGGAGGATACTAGTGGTATTGGAAACCACTTGCCACCCATAGATCAACTGCCCGCGCTGACGTTATCTCATGGTATTGTACAAAACCATAAGCGTAATGAGAAGGGTCCTAGTGGTATAGAAAACCAGCGAGAGCCCAATGGCTCAGCGGCCACCACTTCATGATCATATTTTCTTAATAAATTAAATATTAATTTTAAAACCAAATTTGAAATAAGTCCGGCGGACAGTTAGTATGTACCATCATTAATGTCAACCGCGTAACACGAACGGAGGTGGAAATCGCAGTTGTATTGACGTCGTTTGTATAGATTGATGCGAAAATCGTCGGAAAAGGGCCAATGATAAAGGTAGATGTCGTTGGCCCTTTACTATACACCCATAATTTTATCTAATTAAATTAAATATTGTTTTTAATATTGGTGTATTAATATGTTGGGTTGAGTTTTGTATTTTATTGTAATATTATTTTATTGAAATAAATATTACTTTTTTAATTAAGTGGATAAATGTGGTTATTTTAAAATAGATTTTACAAAATTTTAATTTAATTGTCATAATAATTATGTAGATTGTAAAAGAAAATATTTTTCAATATTTATAATAATAGTCATATATCAAAGCCCTATGGCTTTGAATTGAGGGTGAATAAGTGCATTGTTAAGGCACTCTTTACGATACAATAGGTCATTCATTCAAATCTCACATGGGTGCTTACTCACCAAAAGAAATATTCATATATCAAAAATTAAGATTTATGTTATTCTATTTTAAGTAAGTTATTTCAAATTAATTAAAGAAAATGTCATATCAACATGTGTCATTTTTTCTCAAAAAAATTAATTTTATTAAAGTATAAAATCACCTTTCGTACATATATGTCTGGCATGTATTCTAAAAAAATCTATAAAATGGATATGATCTCCAAAAATGACATTAAACAAAATGCAAAAGTCAATGATAAAGGTTCAAATATCACATGGGTGCTTATTTACCAAAAAAAATATTCATATATCAAAAATTAAGATTTATGTTTGATCTAATTATTCTATTTTAAGTAAGTTATTTCAAATTCATTAAAGAAAATGTCATATCAACATGTGTCATTTTTTCTCAAAAAAAAATAATTTTATTTAAGTATAAAATCACCTTTCGTACGATGTATTCTAAAAAAATCTATAAAATGGATATGATCTCCAAAAATGACATTAAACAAAATACAAAAGTCAATGATAAAATCACCCATAGACAATTATTTGAATTGTCCACAATAAATTAAATACAGTCCATATACATATCAATATAGATATATGTTGTAAAATAAGCATCATATATGTTCAAAAAGAGTTGTTTTATATAGTCCGTAGACATATCAATATAGATATATGTTGTAAAATAAGCATCATATATGTTCAAAAAGAGTTGTTTTATATAATACATAGACATATCAATATAGATATATGTTGTAAAATAAGCATCATATATGTTCAAAAATAGTTATTTTATATAGTCCATATACATATCAATATAGATATATGTTGTAAAATAAACATCATATATGTTCAAAAATAGTTGTTTTGTTTTCTGCTTCAGTCTTCAACTAGTTCAATAAAAAGATGATGATAGAACTCACAAAATTGATCACTATAATACTCTCTTATCAACCATGTAAATTTCTAAGATTTTGACGCCTAGTTGCTATATTATATTATATTGTATAATATTTATTATTTTAGAATAAAATTGTCCATAAGTTATAACAATGCCGATAAAAACACTTGGGATGATGATGAATCCCAAGACAATGTTAGATTCGAGAGCGGGTCAAAATGTAAATTTTGTCAGATGTTGACCCCTAGTTGCTATATCATATTGTGTAATATTTATTTTTTGTTAATGAGTTGAATTTAGCTCTTTATATTATTATCTAGTTGAGATATCATTTTCCTTGTAATTAAAATAATTTATTTATTTAAAAATAATTTTTAATATATTTTATATTTATATTTTGATTTTGCATGTGAGAAGTAATTACAATTTCCAACAATAATAAAGTATTTACATTTCTATAGATTTTATTAATTTTATGTCATATATTAATTTTTTTTAAATACATTATTAAAAAGTTTGATCTTCCCAATATTTCACAATCAAAGTTTTAATTTATTTTTTACATTTTGTTTAATTTTTATTTAATTTTGTTTAATTAATTTATTAATTATGTTAGTAGGCATGTCTATTCTAGAATAGAGTTTCCATATTTTTAATTTAATTTTCAATTATTATTAGATAGATGGTAGGGATTTAATAGTGTACACAAATCATAAATTAAGATTCATCTCCAAAATAATTATGTCATTTTTATTTTTAATTAAATTAATTAATTAGAAAATAACGTCATATGAATAAAAAATATAATTTATGTCTTTATTGAATCACCGCCATTCCAATCTGTTTCATAGTTTATGTCATTCTTGAATCACCACAGGATGGTCCATTCAAAACATTCATACGGTTTAATTTACAGTGATGTTGGTGCGAACTTTGGTTCCATGGTCGACCCTCCATAATCCTAGGACCACATCAAAAGTGCACCCGTGACGCCCAGAACAGCTACCGATGGACCATCCTCCCTCAACCCCATTCTCACCAATCTATTAGGAGGAAACCTCGTTCTCGCCACTGGGATCGATCTGAGGCATTTGCATTTTCCCCACATTTGGCTGCCATTGCCATTGATATCATAATCGCGCTGTAACAGTGCTCGGGAAGCGTATGAGTGCTGGGTGGCTGACATTGCCATCTTCGATCCTGACTCCTTTGACAAATGAATCTCTGTAACCTGCAATTTCTCTCTCGTTTGGTCCGAGGCAGGAAGGAAAGAAAAACGTAACGTTTACCTCGGACCAAACGAGAAAGAAATTGCAGGTTGCAGAGATTCATTTGTCAAAGGAGTCAGGATCGAAGATGGCAATGTCAGCCACCCAGCACTCATACGCTTCCCGAGCACTGTTACAGCGCGATTATGATATCAATGGCAATGGCAGCCAAACGTGGGGAAAACGCAAATGCCTCAGATCGATCCCAGTGGCGAGAACGAGGTTTCCTCCTAACAGATTCGTGAGAATTGGGTTGAGGGAGGATGGTCCATCGGTAGCTGTTCTGGGCGTCACGGGTGCACTTTTGATGTGGTCCTAGGATTATGGAGGGTCGACCATGGAACCAAAGTTCGCACCAACATCACTGTAAATTAAATCATATGAATGTTTTGAATGGACCATGTGACCAATGTCGGGACCTAAAGAGACTTAAGCTTGTTCCCTTTCCTATTATGACCATGCCATGTGACCTGATCCGTAGAAGGCCATGGTCATCCGCATAGTGACATTAACATGATGTCATTATGCCATGTGGAATCTGGTGAGAGGTGCCACATGTCACCCATTTTCAACTTTTTCACCAATCAAGATGTGTTAATTGTTCAACTTTGGTTTCGTGCACTTTTGGGTTCCAGCTTGGTCTATAAATTTGAATTGTCTTTCATCAATACAGAGAACTATAGGTAAAGCCCTGTAATAGTACAGAGTAGTTACTAGTGTGAGGTTTTGAGGATGGATATTGAGATTAAAAGCAGTTTTGAAGCATTGGTTGCTATTTTAGTTGTTTTGTTTGGGATCATACTGGTTAACCTCTTTAGAGACCTAATATGGAAGCCTTATGGATTTGAAAAAGCATATACAGACCAAAGAATAAGAGGTCGGTCTTACCGGATACTCATTGGGAGCGGGCCAGAGCGGAGGAAGCTTCTCAGGGAGGCTCATGGACAGCCTATGCAGAATATTTCTCATGATATTGTTCCTAGAGTCATGCCACGCTACCATACGTGGTGTCAAATATACGGTTCTCTAATTTATTCATTCTTTTTTCTTAGAGACTTCTTTTACTTTCATATGTTGCTCTGGTAGTTATTGGCCTGCTAAAATCTACAACATATACTTTCTGCTAGTTATTGACCTGCTAGAGTTTTGCAATAGTGTCAAGGTTGACACAGGGATTGCTAAACAGTTTGAAATCGATGTTTGATTGGGTAATTTGTTTGTCTTCAGGAGATACCTTTTTCTACTGGTATGGAATCCGTTCAATCCTCTACATTGCAGAACCAGAACTAATGAAAGAAGTTCTGTCAAACAAGTTCGGGCACTATGAGAAGCGGACACCCAAGTCTCTTATACTGGCTCTGCTTGGTCAGGGACTGTCCACTATAAAGGGATTGAAGTGGGCTAGCCACAGGAGGATTGTAAACCCTGCCTTCAATATTGATAAACTTAAGGTTTGGACTCTTGAAACGTCCTGCAAACACAGTAGCAGTGTAATAAGATTTGATAATGGATTGAAGATTTTGGCAATAGAGAATCACCTTATATGTTTAGGATTATTGAACATAGGTATGTTGGTCAGATCTTGCAGGCCACCATGAGAACGTGGTGTCTAATAAGGACGGAGTTAAGAAATATAAAATTGACTGAAACTGAAAAGACTTGTCAATTGGAGAAAATTTTATACATGGCCATTTGATATCTTATTTTTAAGTGTTTTCCTCTAGCCTGTCAAATTACATTTTATATGCCCTGAATTTGCCCATCTCTACTAATCAAGGATTTGCAGTAGCTAGACTGTTTGTTAGAGATTCTCTGAGCGTTGGAGCCTTATATAGTTCAAATGAATGACAGACAATGGTGAAGAGAATGGCCGGTTGCACTTCAACCATGCTCAATAATTGACAAGAGATGGTGGCTCAGGCAGACTCTCATGGCAAAGAAATTGATGTTCATAAAGAATTTATAGCACTAGCAGCAGATATCATATCCCATACTGCGTTCGGTAGCAGTTACAATGAAGGAAAAAAAGTATTTCAGTTGCAGAGAGAATTAGAAAAAATGGCTATTGAAGCTGAACATTCTATCTTGATCCCTGGAAGCCAGTAATTACAATATATTTTTCTTTGAATTATATAGTTTTGCATGTGACTGCAAGTTCATGTGTACTTCTGCTTATGTCTTCTTTTAACATTCTTTGGGTGCTGCTCTTTTATGGGTCAGTGCCATAATCCTTAGATCTCTTACTTTTGCACAAGGGTCTACCAAGTGGTACACTTAGTCAATAGAGCTTTCACAAAAGTATAATGCTTCTTAGTACTTATAATTAAGGATTGTGGACTGTACTTCTGCTTATGTCTTCTTTTAACATTCTTTGGGTGCTGCTCTTTTATGGGTCAGTGCCATAATCCTTAGATCTCTTACTTTTGCACAAGGGTCTACCAAGTGGTACACTTAGTCAATAGAGCTTTCACACAAGCATAATGATTCTTAGTACTTATAATTAAGGATTGTGGACTGACATTCCGTGGGTTTTTTTCAGATATATTCCTACAAGCAAGAACAGGTATGCATGGCAGATTGATAGAAGGATTAGAGAAATCCTAAATTCAATAATTCAAAGAAGGTTGGAGCCCAGAACAACAGTAACCAGTCAGGTTGACTATGGAAATGACCTTCTTGGAATCATGATGGCTGCCAACAAGAAGGAATTGGGTGGCATTCAAAGAAATCTAACGTTAAGTATGGATGAAATTATAGATGAATGCAAACTATTTTTCTTTGCAGGCCATCAGACATCTGCCAATCTGTTAACCTGGACAGTATTCTTGCTTGCAATAAACCTGGATTGGCAGGAAATATTAAGAAAAGAAGTTAATAGTATTTGTGGCACGGGCATACCAGATGCAGACATGCTTAGCAGGATGAAATCAGTATGTATTCCATCACTTTTCTCATTCGATTGGTTGATTATTTCTCATTTTAAGGTAGCCTAGTGACTGTTGTCTGTTCTTTTTTTTTTTCCCTGGCTGGCAGATGAATATGGTGTTAAATGAATCTCTGTTGGGTATTTTTGTTTGCAATGGGGAAATACCAAAACCACAAAAGATTAACTGAACACAGAGTCAATGCTCTGTTACCTTTGCTCCTGGATCTTTTTGCACAGAGGACCCTTTTAAAAAAATAGCTGAGAACAGAGTATTTCACCACCATAAAAGATTTCCATTCATTAAAATAAACACACTAATACATATTCATCCTCTTTGCTGTGAGGGATTTACCAAAAACAACGTTAAACCAAAACTCTGTTTTCACCTGAGAATTTACAGAGACATATTCATCCTCTTTCACTCAGAGGGATTCACCAAAAATTTTCACAAAACTTACTCTGCCTCCTATGAATTTTACACCACTGTGTGTAAATTTTCATTACATTCACTGCTGTGTGAAAACAAAACTTACAGGGAGTTACAGATTTACCTTTTCACCTGCTGTGAAACAATACATGGTTTTCAACAAAACTATCCACTGGTTTCATTTACTTCTCCTCCTGCACTGCTGTGCAATCTTTACTTCTTACATTACAAACAAAAATTACTCTGCTGCATAAAAACCCCTTTTACATTACAGACCCAAAAAATATTTATGCACTTCTGTGCATTCCTCCCCTGCAATACAAAATTAATCTCTGCGTTTTTCATTAGCTGCTGCGAATTTAATCACCCTAAAATTTCATGACATTACAATAAAAATTACCCGCACTTCTGTGCTTTCTTTGCTCTCCTCTTCGCGCTGCAGGGGTCACGCATTTTTCATATGCAAAAAACATTCAATACAATCCCCGTGCGTTTTTCACATAACAAAAAAAAGGTCAACGTTTTTTTTAAAACATATATTAAAAGAACTTACCCATACTCCTATTTAATCGCCCTAAGAAATATTAAAGACCTTACCAAAACATATGACATAACATTAATATAACGTATGGGATGGTCCACGCCTCATTAAATTTTAACAGGCCCCGTACGTACTATGAAGACTTTAATCGGCGGAGAACTTCCCCTTCAATCGGACGGCGGAGAGCAAGCATCATGATCGGACGCATATCGGGCGGGATGAGAAGACAGCAGGTTACCTTCCGATGGATGTCAGGTGCTTACGTCACGGTTGGACAGTTGTCAGCATCGGAGCACCATGTCCGGAAACCACTTTATGTCGAAGAGTGGTGCGATATCATACTGGCGGTTTTCAGGTTTGCTTCGGTGGTTTTCTGAGTTGCTGTTGACTGCTGACCGCGCGGTTGAAATTATATATTTTCAACAATCTCTACGGCTATACCCACCTGCGCATTCGTTAATAAGAGAAGCATACAAGGAGATGAAGGTCGGCCCGTTTTCACTTCCAAAAGGCGCACTCTTGAGTTTCTCAATTTTGGGAGTGCATCACAGTGAGAAGTATTGGGGCCAGATGAAAACATGTTTAGGCCCGAAAGATTTGCACATGGTCCTTCAAAGGCAGCCACTCACCCAAATGCCTTTTTACCATTTTCAATGGGTCCAAGAACATGTATTGGTCAAAACTTTGCCATGTTAGAGGCCAAAACTGAGTTAGCTATGATTTTGCAGAAATTCTCATTCAATTTTTCACCTGCATACAAGCATGCTCCCATCCCTATGGTTACCATACAGCCTCAACATGGCATGCAGATCATATTTAAATGTATTGAAGTGTAAACATAATGATTCCTTCATGCCGTATCACTAGACGCTTATGTAGCAAACCAATAATTCCAGAGACATTTCAAAACGGCGTACGCAAATGTGGAGGACATGACCTTTTGCTGTTCCATTTTTTCCCTTGCCATGGTTATTTTATATGTAATTTCTAGTGTTGCTTTTTAAAATTTATTTTTATATTATTATTGTGTGGAAAAGTACATTTTCCAATTAAGATGATTGTTATGTGTGACTTTGTCAATACACTTGTTTTTTTTAAATAAAAATAATGTTAAATATAAAAATTGATTTTCATGGGAAACCATATAATATTTAATTTTCATTTTTTTATTATATAGGAATTATCAATTTTATAAGGTGTTATTTAAGGAAGCCACTTATATATATTTTTAATTATATATAATAATAATGTAAGTATATAAAAAAATATTTAAGAAAAAATATTAATTTTGAATGTATAAATAGATGCAATGACTTCAAAATCTAACTGGCCACTTGGATTATGTAGAATATACAATTTATATTACAATTCTACATATGTTTACTACACCTTAGACAAAATTGACTAAAAAATATACCTAAAAAGTAGTCGAAATATAGAAGAATAAGACTGTCTTGATTTATTGAGATGGGCAGACAATAACTTGCCTTAGTATCCGTGACTAATATGTTTCCTATCCTTAAATAAGACAAAAAAATGAGAAATAAAAAGAATGATTCATTCAAAACTCAGAAAAGTGATGAAATACATACTGATTTCATATGGCTAAGCATGCTTGCATCTGGTACATCTGTGCCACAAATACTGTTAACTTGTTTTCTTAATACTTCCTGCCAATCCAGATTTATTGCAAGCAAGAATACTGTCCAGGTTAACAGATTGGAAGATGTCTCATGGCCTGCAAAGAAAAATAGTTTGCATTCATCCATGATTTAACGTTAGATTTCTTTCTATGCCACCCAATTCATCATGATTGCAAGAAGGTCATTTCCATAGTCAACCTGATTGGTTGCTGTTGCTCTGGGCTCCAGCTTTCTTTGAATTATAGAACTTCGGATTTCTCTAATCCTTGTATCAATGTGCCATGCATACCTGTTCTTGCTTGTAGGAATATATCTGAAAAAACCCACTGAATGTCAGTCCACAATCCTTTATTATAAGTACTAAGAAGCATTATACTTGTGCGAAATCTCTTGAACTATGTATACCACTTGGTGGAGCTTTATGGGAAAGTAAGAAATCTAAGGATTATGGCATTGACCAACGCAGCATCCAGAGAATGTTAAAAGAAGACATAAACAAAAGTACACATGGAATTGCAATCACATGCAAAACTATATAATTCAAATATAAATACACTGTAATTACTGACTTCCTGGGATGAAGATAAAACGTTCAGGTTCAAAACCTATTTCTTTTAATTCTCTCTGCAATTCAAATACTTCTCTTCCTTCATTGAAACTACTACCGAACGCAGTATGGGATATGATGTCTGCTGTTAATGCCATAAATTCTTTATGAACATCAATTTCTTTGCCATGAGAGTCTGCCTGAGCCACCATCTCTTGCCAATTCTCGAGCATGGGATATGATGTCTGCTGTTAATGTCATAAATTCTTTATGAACATCAATTTCTTTGCCATGAGAGTCTGCCTGAGCCACCATCTCTTGCCAATTCTCGAGCATTGTTGAAGTGCAGCCAGCTATTCTATTCACTATTTTCTGTCATTCATTTGAACTTAACTGAAGTTAGTAGCATACTCTATAAGGCTCCAACGCTCAGAGAGTCTCTGACAAATAGTCTTGATAACGTAAATGCTTGTTTTGCAGAGATGGGCAAATTCACAGCATTTACATGTAATTTGATATTTTTTTTTAATTGACCGTCTAGAATTTGATATATATTTTTTTAAATTGATAGTCTAGATTGATTCTAAAGAAAATATGCTTAACATATGTTTATTAATTCCTAGAGAAGAGTTTCTTCGGTTTTTATTTTTATTTATTTTTATCTGAATACTTATCAACAGATTTGTTAAGTTGCATTGAGAGTGATTTTTTTTAGTGTGTTATAGAGTTTGTTAGATTGTTTGTTAAGTTTTTATATTTTTAATACTCTTTTTATTTTATCTTTTTAAGTTATTCTCAAGAGAAGCTTCTTAGCATATGTTTCATCTGAATGCCTAGATTGATTCTCAATACTTATCAATAGAGTTTGTTAGGTTGCAATGAGAGTGAATTTTTTTAATTTCTAGTGTGTTACAGACTTTGTTAGATTGTTTGTTAAGTTTTTATTTTTTTAATACCTTGTTATTTTTTATTATTTTTTTTTTCTAATACTTATCAATAGAGTTTGTTAGGTTGCATTGAGAGTGAATTTTTTTTAGTGTGTTATAGAGTTTGTTAGATTGTTTGTTAAGTTTTTATTTTTTAAATATATTTTTTTATTTTGTTTTTTTAATTGCTTCTCAAGGGAATCTTCTTAGCATATGCTT
>APFE031499451.1:35821-51262 GCA_000404065.3 Pinus taeda
AAGGCATCATAGGTATGGATTCTTCCCCCTTTTTCGAATTTTTTTTTTTTATAACCTTTGTTTCCTTTCGACAACCCTTATTTTGATTTCAGCAACGTGGTCTCCAATGCAACTACAAACTCCTGGATGAATGGTTGGCAAGTTTCAAGTGGATTGCATATTTCAGATATGTTGGTTCAAATATGTGCCATTTCCTGTGATTCTCGGTATCAGATCGATCAACAGGACTTGAAATAACAACAAGCTATAATAATGACAGCAAAATTACATTGAGGGGATTATTTATAATGTAGACAGTTAGAACTTTTGAATATAAACGAATGGTGGAACTAATAACTCCATTATATACACATGAATAAGCTGACAAACAAATTATCATAACACTTAATTATATTATTTTGTATCAATCATCAAGGAATTCACTTGTTCTAATAGGAAAAATCAGGTTTGCATCTAGGTTCTATCTATAGATTTTTTAAGGTAACAGTTTTGTCAAAGGTGCAGTTGTGTTTTAGGATTTTAACCATCTTAGAATCCATTAAATTTATAACTATAAGATAGTTATATCACTTGAAACTTTAGATGTGACATTTCTGGAGAAATGGATGACAATATATTCTCACAAAACCATGGAACGAAAAACCCAATAATGGAGCAATTTAATTACACTCTAGGCACAAGGAGTAGTTTAAGGAGGTTGAATTTATGGGTGTGAGGAGGTGAGTAACTGCGTTTCTGAGTTTGTTTAATTTAACAGTGACAATTATTTCAAAACATCAATACTATAAAAACTCCAAAACTTAAAATTTTTAATTTTTTTAATTTTTTTATTAAAATTATATTAAATTTGACTAAGAAATTTATGCAAAAAAGTAACCTCATTGAACGACTACGAACACTACAGTGAAACTCAAGTATGCCCTCCTATTCCCACATGCAATACTTCCATCCTTGAGGAGGAGGAGAATGCATTTCATGATTATAAGTGCACAACCATGCATGTGCCGGGAGTTCTTGTATCTCTTCCTTTCCTTGTTTTTATTGACGAAATTCAACTAAAAACTTTAATCTGAAATGCATGATGAAATCATTGGTTTCTCTTCTTTTGGTGGAAAAAGCTAAGACAATGGTGTCTTGGTCATAATCTATGGCATCAAAATGTGGGCATGCTTTCTTCTTACCCAAGGGTTCAACATAATATGCATGTTGATTGAGCAATAATGGAGTTTTGGTGAAAAGCAATGGAATCAACATGTATGCATACTTTCTTCTTGCCCGAGGGTTTGATCAAGGAGCAATGATGCAAACTCACATCAGAGGATGAACGTAGACCAAAACCTTATGCATAATCTATGTTGGGGAAATTATCTGTTATAATTCCAACATTTAAATTATCAATCTGAGACTCATAAGCTTTGAGGCATAAGCGCAGGTAATGCAGAATCCGAGCATCTAACCTAAAATAACATCATGAAATACATAATGAAGAAACCTATTTTACTGTAATCCAATCTATCTCATTCAAAACTTAGGCACTCAAATTCAGTACTTAAAAACAACTTGAATTGAAATATACAACACAAAACAAATCACTTTATTATCTACTCTCGCTTTGAATGATAGGAAGCTCAAATCAATGATAATAGCTTCTTAAATACAAAATCAATTGAAACTAATTTAAAAGGAATCAAACTTTACTAACTTTCAATCACTTCAAATGATATCAAGCTAAGGCAATAAACAATTCAAATAAATTTGTAACTAATATAATTCCCGAGATCACACAAGTCAATAAGCACTTCAACTAATTTATTGATCTTATCTAGCTCACACGTTCAATTCTTGATAGGCTTCAAAAGAGATTAAATGACAATTTCAAATTAATATTTTTATGCTACCTATATTAATACACTTAGATTTAAAGATCAAAGATTAAATTTTATTTCTAATTTAAAATTGCTGCAAACAAACTCAGAAACTCATTCCTACTGAAAAGCATTCACTTATAGTTTTCAATCCAATCTCATTACGATTATACTAAACTTGAGAATTAAGCTGCAATCTTAGTTAGTAACCAATATTTATTTGGTAACGTATAGGAAGTAAACATAGTATAATCGATTCATTTCTATACTTGCGACATAGTGATTAACATTGCATCCTCATTGTTCCATGCTATGAATTTATACAATCCTTTATGTATCATAGATCATTTATGTCTCATAGATCATTTCTTAGTGCAATCCTTGCTTATCGTTTGATGGTTAAGTAATGAAATCTACAACGTCCAACTTCAAATATTACAAGGCAGAGCAAGAGTAAGGTCATTGAATACCAGATTTTAAGCATTGTTTTCGAATGGAAATATTGTCTTTGTCAAAAAGGATGTTCTCATTAAAAAAAAAAAGTAGTAATAGCTTTGAACAAAATTTAATATTCATAAAAGACTTTAAATTCAAACACGTCTTATAATTGTGATTAAAAAAACAACTTTAATCTTTGTCGCAAATATCACTAGTTCAATGTTGGTGGTACTCTCAATATTAATAAAACATATATTGAAATGGATCATTACCTTTCGAATATTTACTCATGCATAAAAATATTAATTTCCATTTAAATAGTAAACTACTTTTTCTTAGGTTAATGCAAAATCTTATGAAGTTGGCAATGGTTTTTGTGAAACTATACAAAATTTCAATTGTGGTGATATCAATTGCCAACTATTTCAAAGGCTTGCAGTGATAGAATTCAAGACCTTCAATAGTAGAGGCATTAAATGAAACAATTCAAATATCTAAGCAAAGTTAGACAAAATTTACTGTGCAAATACAATTCCTATGATAAAAACTATCTATAAAACTTGTTTCCAGGTGGTGGTTGGCCCTTTCCACTCTTGGAGAAAAAGTTTAAACTAATTTAGTAATGTTAGAGATCAAAGAACGCCATAATAATTCACAAATAAATTAATGTTGAACAGAAATTATGTATTGAGGTTCAAAATATAAATTCAAATCTCATATACCTCATTATTGTAATGTCTTTTGAGGCAAAGCTTTACAAAACAATGTGTCTTTTTCTCTTCAATCATTCTCCTCCCCCCTTATACAGAACACATTGGGCCTTTAAAAATGTTCAATCGATGGAAGCTAGCTATAACCGATTTAACCAGAGAAAGAACCCCATACAGAAATTACCTACATACGAATTCTAAAACACAGAAAATAAATAATAAGAGATCATAACACATAAAACACATATACACAGAGATTTTCCCTTGGATCCCAAAATTGGGACTACCATATTGATTTTTCATTATGTTCCTTTCAATATTATAATACATATATACATGCCGAAGCATCCAATACCATGGACCAAAAACCATCGCGCCCAAAACCATGTACAAAAACCATGCACAAAACCATAGGAAGGTTCGCCCCACCTAATATAGGGTCCAAAAAAAATTTCCCTGGGGCGCTGCCCCGAATAATGTTGCTCTGAGAGAACTTCTCTAAGCTCACAAATTTTGTCAATGCATCTACAATATTCTTCAAAGTATCCACCTTTACCAGCAACATCTCTTTGTCTTCTATCATATCCCTCACAAAGTGATACTGAACATCAATGTGCTTTATCTTTGAATGGTAAGCAGGGTTCTTTGCCAAGAAAATTTGAATTTGGCTATCACAGTATATCCTTATAGCTCCCTGTACTAAACCCATACTTGAACACAATCTCTACAACCAAACTGCCTCCTTACTTGCATGAGTGGCTACCATGTATTCTGTCTCTATAGTTGATAGTGCCACTATAGATTGTTTCTCACTCATCTAAATGACTGCACCTCCAAATAGGTTAAACACATACCAACTTGTAGATCTTCTCTAATCGAGATATCCAACCCAGTCTTCATCAACAAAGCCACAAATATCCAAAACTCTGTCCAATCCTGGTCTTCCTTGGTATCAAAAACCATAATCATTAGTGCCACGCAAATACCTGAAAGCCCGCTTCACTGTTGTCCAATGCTCCTTCCCTAGTTTTGACAATAACTTGCTCAATACTCCTAATGCATGTGCAATGTCTGGTCTAGCATAGACCATCACATACATCAGGCTAACGACTACACTTGCATATGGGACACAGGACATGTCCTCTTCCTCTTCTTGTGTCTTGGGACACTGTTCAACAGATAACTTTACACCTATAGGAATAGGAACCTTCACCGGTTTACTATCCTACATATTAAACCTTTGCAATATTGTCTCGACATACTTCCTCTGGTTTAACCAGAGCTTCCTCTTTGCCAAACCTCTTTTAATTTCCATGCCCAAACTATAGTTTGCAGCACTAAGATCATTCATGTCAAAATTGGAGAACAATTGGTTCTTCAAATCCTGGATAATTTCTTTATCATTTGCAACCAGAAACATGCCATCCACGTACAAGACCAGATAAATAACACAGTCACCAATTAATTTAAAATGCACGCAGTGATTTGCTTTGCTTCTGGACAAGCCAAGTCCCCATATAAATGTATCAAATTTTTGATACCACATCCTTGGTGACTGTTTTAGCCCATACAAAGAATTCTTTAATTTGCATACCAGTTATTTCTTACCCTTCACTGCAAACCCTTCATGTTGCTTCATGTAGATCTCCTCTTCCAGATCCCCATGGAGAAATGTTGCCTTCACATCCATCTGTTCTGCCTCAAAATCAAAAGTAGCAGCAACAAATAAAAGTAATCTAATAGAAGCTACCTTGGAAAGAGGAGAAAAAATATCACCAAAATCAATTCCCGGCAGTTGGGAATAACCTTTTGCTGAGCTTTTCATTTCTCCACCTTTCCTTCTTCATTTGTCTTCTTCTTGAACACCCATTTGCTACCAATGGATTTTCGTCCAACCGACAACTCCACTAGATCCCAAGCCTCATTTTTGTGCAAAGATACCATTTCATCAACCATGGCCTCTTTCGAGAGTTTTCCATCCTCTGAATCATCTGTTTCCTTCACAGTTCTGGGATAATCATCAGTAATAGATAAAGAAATATTTGAATATAAAGAAAATGGACTATACCTTTCTAGCTGCCTTCTTTCTCTAATTGATCTTCTCACAACCAGAGTTTGTCGCTCTTCATCTTCTTATTCCTCTTCTGCTGTAGAGTCTGATTCTTCCTCCTTTAGCTAAAACTCTATCTTCTCAAGTTCCTTTGATGGGAATTCATGTTTAATAACATTTTTCACCTCTCTGAACACCACATCTTAGCTATACACAACCTTCCTTGTTATTGGGTTCCAAAGCTTATAACCCTTTAAACCATCCTTATACCAATATAGATGCACTTTTCAGATTTACTATCCAACTTTGTTCTTTTCTCCTTTGGAACATGTACATATGCATCACATCCAAATAACCTCAGATGTGAAAGAGAGGGTTTCTTACCAGTCCATACCTCTTATTAAGTCTTATCCTCCATCGTTGATGAGGGTGATCTGTTGACCAAGTAACATGTTGTCTCCACCACCTCTCCCTAGAAGTCATGTCCTAACTCGACACTATTGAGCACGCTTCTTGCACTTTCCATCAACGTATTTTTCATTCTTTATGCAACTCCATTTTTCTCAGGTGTGTACGGAGTAGTCTTTTGTTGTGCTATACCACACTTCTTACAAAATTCTTCAAATTCCTTGTTGCAAAACTCTTCACCGTTATCTATCCTTAGCACCTTTATCTTCTTCACTGTCTGGTTTTCCACTAGAGCCTTAAATTCTTTAGACCTTTCAAAGACTTCAAAGTTCTTCTTGAGGAAATATATCCATGTATTCCTTAAGAAGTCATCTATAAATGATACATAATACACAAACTTACCCAGTGATGGAACCTTCACAGGTCCAAACACATCATTGTGCACAAGCTCTAATATATGTTTCACCCTCTTACCACCAGAGGGGAAACTCACCTGATTCTATTTCCCATATACACAATTTTCACAGAAATCAAAATCCAGAGAGCTATTAGTCATACCTTCTACCATACCTTTACCATGAAGTATTCGAAAGCCCTTCTCTCCAATATGTCCAAGCCTTTGATGCCATAACATGGTCTTTTATCGAGTAACCACCAGATTTTCTGCTCCACTTTCAAGAACCACAAAAGTGTTGCACCCATCAATAAAAGTGATGCCTTGTAGCTTGTACAGAGTTCCAATCCAAACTCCATGCATCATCCATCTTGCTTATAGAAATCAGATTTCTAGCCAATGAAGGCATATGTAGAACACTTGGAAGTGTTCTAACCCTTCCACCTTGCAACTTCAACTTTAATTTTCCGCGATGAACGATTTTAGCCTTCTTATCTTCCCCTAAGAAGACATCACCACCATCATATTTCTCATACTCGCAGAACCACTCTCTATGGGAATTGAAGTGAAAGGATGCACTTGAGTCAATCAACCATGCCTCATGATCTACATGTGTACTTGAAGAAGCCAAGTATACATCCCCACCTTCATCTAAGGTGGTTTTTTCCTCTACAGAAGGAGCATAATTAGATCCCTTTCCTTTGTCAAGATTTTTAGATTTACAATCCCTTTTGTAGTTCCCTTTCTTTCTACATTTTCGGACCCCGTAGAAGGGGGATACTTGCCCCCCTCCAACACCTTGGATAGGGGGGGCTACCGCCTCCCTTGTGACCCCCCTGCTGTGCAATCGGTGCAACAAAGGGGTGGCTCCACCCCCGTTCTAACCCCCCGGTTAACTAAGGGGGCTAGTCATGGAAAGAATATAACACAACCCCACGTTCTCCCACTTGTCGTTTTATTTCCACAGGGGGCCACAAGAGAGCTTAGTCATTTATCCAGGCAATCCCCATTGTTTCTCTACAATAAGAGAACTTCTCAGAGCTCACAGATTTTGTCGATGCATCTACAGTATGCTTCAAAGTGTCCACCTTTACAAGCAACACCTTTTTTAATTCTATCATATCCCTCACAAAGTGATATTGAACATCAATGTGCTTTGTCTTTGAATGGTAAGCAGGGTTCTTAGCCAAGAAAATTGCACTTTGGCTGTCACATTCTATCCTTATAGCTCCCTGTACTAACTCCATACTTGAACACAATCTCTGCAACCAAACTGTCTCCTTGCTTGCATGAGTGGCTGTCATGTATTATTCTTCTATAGTTGATAGTGCCACTATAGATTGTTTCTTACTCATCCAACTGAATGCAGCTCCAAATAGGTTAAACAAATACCCACTTCTAGATCTTCTCTGATCTAGATCTCCAACCCAGTCTGCATCAACAAATCCACGAATATCCAAAACTCTGACCAAACCTGGTCTTCCTTGGTAGCACAAACCATAATCACTAGTGCCACGCAAATACCTAAAAATTCGCTTCACTGTTGTCCTATGATCCTTCCCTGGTTTTGACATAAACTTGCTCAATATTCCCATTACATGTGCAAGGTATGGTCTATTATAGACCATCACATACATCAGTCTATGGATTGCACTTGCATATGGAACACAGGACATGTCCTCTTCCTCTTCTTGTGTCTTGGGACACTATTCAACATATAACTTTACACCTACAGGAATAGGAACCATCACTGGTCTACTATCCTGCATATTAAACTTCTGCGATATTGTCTTGACATACTTCCTCTGGTTTAACCAGAGCTTCCTCTTTTCCCAATCTCTTTTAATTTTGGTGCCCAAAATATAGGTTGCAGCACCAAGATATTTCATGTCAAATTATAGGAAAATCGGGTCTTCAAATCCTGGATAATTTCTTTGTCATTTCCAACCAACAACATGTCATCCACATACAAGACCAGATAAATAAAATGGTAAGAAATTAATTTAAAATACACGCAGTGATCTACTTTTCTTTTGGTGAAGCCAAGTCCCCGTATAAATGTATCAAATTTCTGATAGCACATCCTTGGTGACTGTTTTAGCCCATACAGAAACTTCTTTAACTAGCATATTAGTTCTTTCTTACCCTTCACCACAAAGCCTTCAGGTTTCTTCATGTAGATCTCCTCTTCTAGATCCCTGTGGAGAAATGTTGTCTTCACATCCATCTGTTCTACCTCAAAATCAAAAGCAAAACCAACAAATAAAATTAATCTAATATAAGCTACCTTGGCAAGAGGAGAAAAAACTATCACCAAAATCAATTCCCGACACCTAGAAATCACCTTTTTCTACCAACCGAGCTTTGTATTTCTCCACCTTTCCTTCTGCATTTGTCTTCTTCTGGAACACACAATAGTTCTACAAATCCATGTTTCTTTTTAAAAGATCTAACACGATAGTTATATCTTCATACATGTAATTAACTATTGTTTCTATGCTTCTGCATATGTGTTCTTTTCACATAGTTATTTTCAAGAACCCAACATAGTTTCTCTATCATTTATGTACAAAGTTATTATGCATTTGTTTCTAAAAAAATACCATAACAAAGTTCTCATTTATTTGTTTTCAAGAAACCATCATAATCGACCTTTCTTTTGGGCATAAGGACTAAGATAATAATAATAATGGTAACCATTTATGCATTAAACAATGCAACTAAATCAAACTATCCAATATGCAACCACACAAATCATTTACCTTTTTAGTCACCAAAACATGTACCTTTCGCAAACTCTTGCAAAGGAATTAACACAATTAACTTATCTTTCACGCACAAGAAAAACATATTCTTTCCAAAGAATATTCTTATGACTTATATTATCTATGTGCATTTCATCTATGCATAGATTATTAGATTTTCTCATAACTAAGTATTCGTTTTCAAAAGAATTCTCTTAAGCATGAGAATTGATGGGAATCTTTCCCATGGATTTATTAAATAACTAATATTTTCCAACATTATGAAAAGATTGTGTCATGATTAACCACAAAATCATTGTGTTCTTTTCAAGAACACCACAAAATTTGTTTATTCTAATTAAGCAAAAGGTCATAGTTATTTATTTATTTATTTTCAACAAAGACTTGTCTTATAAACAAGTAAGGTAGTTATTAAGACCACAGTTTTCAAAGGAAATCCCACTTTCTAAGAAAAATAATCTAATTAACTTTTCTCTTTTATCTTTCGCCATCCATGAAAATAATTCATCAATTACACTCTTTAAGCTATATTCACTTCCAATAAGATAACTTTTCAAACACCAGTGCAAAATCCATTTTTAAGAAAAGAACATGCATCCTATCTTTTCTTACATAAAAAGCATATGCAATGTTATATAAAAACAAGAAAAATAGCAATCTCTTTCTAGATGTATAAATTTTTTCCCAAAGAGATTTAATTTTATTTAAGTATAAAATCATGTTTTGTACATATATGTCTTGCATGTATTCTAAAAAAATGCATAAAATGGATATGATCTCCAAAAATGACATTAAACAAAATATAAAAGTCAATGATAAAATCATCCATAGACAATTATTTGAACTATCCACAATAAATTAAATATAGTCCATATACATATCAATATAGATATATGTTGTAAAATAAACATCATATATGTTCAAAAAGAGTTGTTTTGTTTTTTGCTTCAGTCTTCAACTACTTCAATAAAAGGATGATGATAGAACTCACAAAATTGGTCACTATGATGCTCTCATATCAACCAAGGCCCATAGCCCAAGTGTAGGTCTTCAATAAAAGGATGATGACAAAAATTACAGGCGAGGAAATATTAAATTTGTATTTAAAATGTATTTAAATTAGTTTAACTGTAAAATATTTTTGATTTTACTATCTACTCAAAGAAATTGGATCTTTCTTGACTCATATTAAATTCATATTTAAAATACCAATTTGTTGAATTGATCACAACAATCACTCAAAATAACTTCAACCTGCAAACACACACTATACACTCACACTTGTCTCAATAATCTTACACTCACACTAGTTAATTCAAACTTTAAATTTAGACTTTCGCACTTTGCATGTGAAAACAATTACAATTTCCAACCATAAAAGAGTTGAAAACTTTACATGCAGAAGTAATTATAATTTCCAACAATAAAATAGTTGAAAACGAAAGAGAACGGAATTAAAACCTTACAATTTATATTAAAACACTTCCTATAGAGTTAAAACAATAAAATAATCTATATAATGTTAAAATTATCCATATCACTTAAAATAAATCTATACAATTTTCTCGCATAGTTATATTATTATATTATTTTTTAAAGATTTTTTCTCTGGGAGGTCCTCTCACTCTTAGTTACATTAAGAAAATATAAACCATTGATTACATAAAGGTAAAATGTGGTATGAAATTCAAATAATTATAAAACTAAAACATTGTCTACAAATTACATATATTAATATTATGGTTAAAACATGTTTGTGTGAAGTAATTTTTAACAAAGTAAAAAATATTGCATGAAATTGCATACTTACAAAACTAAAATGTAGCCTAAATCCTAAATCCATCTTAACTTCAAACGTTTAGAGGGATCAAATCTTTTGAGATACAAATTTTTGTTAGAGTAAAAATAGATTTGATCCCTCTCAAGTATGGAGTTAAATTGATTTAGGATGGTAAATTAAATTTCAAAGTGTATTTTGTTAACTTTTTGATAATTTTATATTTATATTGTAAATGATATATTAATTTAAGTAAATTTAATTGTTAAGAATATGTGTTTTTTAAGAAGGCAATATATTCAAATCCAAAAGGAAATAGAGTATGTACATTTCTATAGATTTTATTAATTTCATGTCACATATTAATTTTTTTTAAATACACATTAAAAATTCCGATCCTCCCAATATTTCATGAATCAAAATTTTAATTTTTTTTTACATTTTATTTAATTTCTTTAATTAATTCATTAATCATGTTAGTAGGCATGTCTATTTTAGAATAGGGTTTCCATACTTTTAATTTAATTGTCAATTATTATTAGGTAGATGGTAGGGATTTAACTTCCACATAATATTCTAAAATATTTTTAACAATCTACACAAATCATAAGTTGAGATTCATCTCTAAAGTACTTATGTCATTTTTACCCTACGCCAAAGGGCCAATGATAAAGGTGGGCCAATGATAAAGGTGAACGTCGTTCGCCCTTTACCCTACGCCCATATTTTTATCTAAGTAAATTAAATATTATTTTTGATATTTATCATTTAATATTTTGGGTTGAGTTTTGTATTTTATTGAAATAAATATTATTTTTAATTAAGTTGACAAATGTAGTTATTTTAAAATAAATTTTACAAAATTTTAATTTAATTATTAATTATTATTAAGAGTTTTCCAAATTTATTTTTTTTCACAAGGTTACAAGGTCATTGAAGGATACAATATTGGGAAATAAAATAACCTCAAATAATTATTTGTATTTGTGGAATTTTTTTGAACCAACACTATGTAACTTGTTGTAGCCTTTTGAAATATAGTCAATTAAAGTTTAACTTTATTTGTGTGTATTTATTTACTCAAAGCTTAATATATACAAAGTGGGTATGCACTCATTTCACATTCTATAAGGGACTCTTGACCTTCTTCATCACTCCTTTCATCTACCTACTTATGATGTACAAATGATTTACAATGGCACACAAATTCCAAAGGATTATCTATCCAACACTCCCCCAATTAAGTCAAAGGGGTATCTATAAGTCAAAGAATCACTTTAAACTTTTCAAACTTTTTTCTTCTCATTGTTCATGTAAAGATGTCTATAATTTGTTCATTTGTGGAATAATGCCTCAAATGAATAGTCTTGTCCTATACATGATTTTAAATCAAATTACCTTTTGTTGGTGTGCTTAGTTAAATCATGGAACTTGGGATTCTTATACAACTTGTTTGTAAAAGTATTTTAAATTAGAAGAGTAGAATTCAGTTGTTTCCGTACAAATATTCAAGTATTTTCTCATACCACATAATTTCAATTTTTGCTTTTGCAACTGCCATGTATTCTACCTTTGTTGTGCAATGTGCTAGAATTAGCTGTTTGTGTGACCTCCAAGAGGCAATTGTTGATCCAAGACTCCTGAGATAGCCTAAATTTGATATTCCATTATACGTATCCCCATCAAATTCTGAATCAAAATATCCATTTAAGCTAAAGTCATCCATTTGGAATACTTGAGTTTAAAATATTGAGTTCCCTTCAAGTATTTCAGCCCTCCTTTTACAACACACCAATGTCTTTCACAAGGTTTTTTTCATAAATTTGGAAAGAATCTCAACAACTAATGATATATCCAATCTGTTGGGGGTAAGGTATATAAGAATTTTCATGAGCTATCTATACTCTGTTGCATCTTCAAACTCATCCCATTCTTTTGATGTGAGTTTCAAATTTTGTTCCATTGGAGTATAAAGAGGGTTACATTCAACCATGCCAAACTTGTTCAACTATACTCTAATATATTTATTTTGGGAGATGCATATGTAATTTGGTTGTTGAGTCATTTCCATGCCCAATTAGTAGTGAATTAGATGCCCCAAATTTGCTTAAATCCATTCTTAAAATATTTCTTTATGGATTTAATACAGATTCTATTTTTCCTTGTCATCAACAAATCATCTACACTATAGAGTTTTCGTTGATGAAAACAAGTGTCATTGATGTCAAAGGGGATGCCTAACGAAGTAGAAATTCCATTCATGAATCAGTATTATTACTTGATCTCTTGCATGCCCTCATCAAGTGAAGTTAAATAGGTTTTTTTTTTTTTTTTTTTTTTTTTTTAATCAAAGTTATGATGTCCTAATGAATCTACGGATGGTATGATCAGACAGTCCTCTTTGAGACCTTTCCAATGATATATCACACTTAGAAAACTCCTCTTGACTGAGAAGTTATGTCCATTTGAAGATCAACATTAGTAAAGGACCTAAAACTATGAGGAAAACCCTACTGACACAAAATTTGTTGAACAATGTGCATGTTGTCTGTAGATCTATGGTTCAATGATCAAATCTATGAAAAATAGTAGCCTAAATTGCATGAATTTTAACAACATTAAAGTTTGATCATTTTGATCCAAATAGAAAATGACATCAACCCATGGTATTCATCCACCCATGTTATTCATGCACCCATGGAATTTACCCATGGTATTGTAAGTGATATCCACCCATGGTATTCATTCACCCATGGTATTTTCCCATGGTATTGTGACATCCACCCATGGTATTCATTCACCCATAGAATTGACATGTGGTATTGTAACTGAATAATACTCTAAGTAACAAGTCACATTTTGTAAAAGGATAATTTGTCCGCCACAATGTAGCTTTTAAAATTATTCTCCTCTTTAATAAAAAAATTCTCTATAGTTGTGTTTATTGATCATTATCCTCTTTTTCTTCTAGAATTTCATTTTTTCAAATCTTGCGGGCCTCTCCCCCAAAATCCATTTCAATCTTTTAGATCTTGAGGGTATCCCCCCAAGATCTGAATCAGTGGTATCAGAGCAGGTTATGATTCCATGTGAATGAGGGTGTGATGCATATTTCAGTTTCAAATTTTGTAGAATATTCAACAAACTTCAGGCATGTGCTACGTCCTCAACATAACATTTTCTTGGGCCAAGCGGGAAGAATTTTTCTTTTTTCACTTTTTGTAGGAATGTTTTTGGGCGGTGAGTTTGCAGATCAGATCTGAAATTTTTGGTGCAAAATCTACAAAACAAAACAATAGCATATCTGGATTCCTTTCGAAAAATTACCCAAATAAACAGAAAAAAACAGTCAAATCAGCCAAATCGGAGCCCGAATGAGGGAGATATCGCTGATTTAAAATTAGGTATGTTACAGAAATGTTTCAGATGTCAACTCGTCGATAGCAGCTCCCTTACCTATTTTTGAAATTTTGGTACAGAATTTCAGAAAAGTGATCCTAGATTTGAGCTCCTCTCAAAAAATCATTCAATTTCAAAAAAGAAATAGGTCAAATCAGAGTTCAGATGTGGGAGATATCGTTGATTTAAAATCAACTATTTTTTCAGAACTTTTGTGAGGGCGGAAAAGTTAAAGCGCGAATTTGAGATTCTAGAGTGTCCAAATAAGGATTTCCAACACATGGGAAGATGCAAAATTGTCCTTCTGTTTCCAAAAACATGTTATCGTAAATATTCTGAGTTATATTGACCGAGTTATGTCCATTTTAATTCTGGAGCAACATTTGGAGCAGGTTCCCTTTGGAGACGTACCCTCCCACCTCGCTTTAGTAGGCACCTACTTCACATTCATCAGTTTCAGCATAACAACATTTAGCTTGGGTTCTTTGGAGACGTTCCCTCCCACCCCTAACTATGTAGGCACCTGCTACTTCATCAACAACCAACATCATGATTATGGTGGCAACGGTGGCCAAGCTAAAGGTTTCAAAATCAGATGCATGTTCCGACTCTGAGTTAGAACCCAACAAGGGGAATGACAAAGGGAAGCAGATTATCGATGTGGATCCCAACGCCATCGTTGCCACCACGAAGATCTAGAAGGAGGAACCCGAAGGTCCAGAGGAGGAGGAGTGTCTCTTCCACTCCCAGATGTGGGTAAAGGGCTCCCCGTTACAGTTCACTTTCGACAGCAGGAGCCAAAAACCTCATTTCGGTAGAGGTTGTGAAGCGGTTAGGCTTATTGATCACAACACATCCACAACTGTACACCATCGGGTGGCTTCATGAAGGACGGGATCTTCGCGTAAGACAACAGTGTCGCCTTCCATACAACAGCAAGCCCTTCACGGATGAGGTATTGTGTGACATTTCTTTGCTTGAAGTTTGCGATGTATTATTAGGAAAACCATACTTGTGGAAGCGATATGTTGTGTATGAATCAAGGCCTCGTGCTGTTATTGTTACTTTGGGAAATAAGTTGTACAGGATACCAGAGGTAGCACTGCCTATTGCCATCTCTTTGGTTACTGCAAAACAATGCAGTAAGCTTATTTCCAAAACCGGGAAATTTGATTTCCTGATGATACGCCCTCAAGGAAAGAAGAAGACGGTGGCCACGACCTCTAGATAGGGCCCCTCTGCATGACAACTATAGATGGATAAGGTCGTGGAGGAGTACGAGGACATCTTCACCTCTCCCATAGGGGTTCCTCTGCATTGTTAGGTCAAGCACTCCATCGATCTGACCCCAGGTGCGTCGCTTCACAATGGACCAATATATGGGTGCTCCATTATGGAGAACGATGAAATCAAGAGGCAGATTCAGGAGCTACTGAGCTCAACTCTTGTGGGCACAAGACTTCTGATTGGCCACTTCTCTACAAAAGCAACCTAGAATTCGGCCACACATACTGGACACTCTTGGAGGGTCAGCATGTTCCAGATTTTCACCTCCAGGATGCGTTGTTATGCCACCTGGGTCACCTTTGTGTTCCTTCAAGCGAGCGTGCCAAGATGATTTGGGAAGCACACTAC
>APFE031499451.1:65202-84692 GCA_000404065.3 Pinus taeda
ATGTAGGCACTTTAATAGTGATTGGACGACCCATCAACACTCCATCGCAAGTAACCTGTAATGTATGACTAACAAATTCAATCACATTAGTCACAACATTTTTAATCAAATGAAATACTTTTAAAAATCAATCAATTATGCAATGTCAGGTGATATTTAAATCACAACACTTTTACAAGTACTTAGAGAGCCCTAACACTCTAATCATCAAAATGATAAATCACTACACCACATGCACATTGTCTTATCTCCCACTAAAGACATCCACACAAGTGCTTCTAAAAGTATGCAAAGAGCACCAAGTGCAAATTGTCTTAGCCCCTACTAAGACGTTCACAAGATTGGTAATACAATAAAGGAACTAAAATTCCAATAACTCCTTATTGAGCACTAAGCTCCTTTCGTGTTAAGATGTGCATAACATCTTTTACACAATTATATGTAAAATACATTTTTTACACAACACATAACTAATTAATTAATTTGTTTTCCTACGAAAACCATAGTGGTGAAAGAATATTCCTCCCAACCCATGGGAACTGGTTTTCACAACTAGATCGAGTCATTTTTGCATCCAGACAGTTCTTTGACAGAGACCATACCAGGTTTAGTATGGAATTCCACTGGCCAACCAGCACAAGAATTCCAATGACCACATAGGGTCCAATATAGGATTCCCCTTGGCAGTGTCTTTCCTATTCCTCCGACAGTGTCACGTCTATGAGGAATTTTGGACCTCCTCTGACAGGCTCCAAATCATCAGAGTTGTCGTAGGATTTTTACCCTCTTCACCATATTGACGAACTATTTTCCCTTACTGAGATCATTTATCTCTAGGGATAGGAAATCCAGGCAGGAAAGTACCATCAACCCCCCAAGGCAGACAACCGTCATCAACCCAAGGCCTTTTGGCCTTTCACAGCTATCCACAACTGTCTAGCATGCTAAATTTCTCTTTTATCACTCTTACCTACAGTAATTTACATAATGAAACCTATGCACATTATCATTAACAAAAAAAGCGTTCATGTACACCATGCATTTGCCCTTAACCCTATACATGGGTCCACAATATCTAGATTGACGGGAAACATAATTGGCATACATGTTGTATGCATTCTAAGTTTCCAAGTAACACAATCATGCATATCATATAACATTATACTTTCTCATTTATGATTGCAATTCACATTGCAACGTTTTACCTTGATAAGTTTTCTTGTTTCCATTAAGCTACCACTACTTAATCCCATCAACAACGTTAGTCTTAAATATGCATCATTTAACAAGTATTCACTTTTCAAATCATTTCCAATTTCCACCGTGTATTGTCATCAACATATTGATACATGAAATAACTACCATAATCACTTGTTTACGAATTGTAATAAGCTTAAATCAAATCCAATTCATGCATATAAGTTTTATTAGTTAGTCATGAAATACTAACCAATCACAACTACCAACCATTTTAATGCGGCCATGACAAGACTTAATCAACAATTAGTTATTACAATCAAGTCTCACTACTTGACTCATTATTTATTTTCAATATTTAAAGGGGTTCTTCTAATGTCCTTTTAAAACACTCTATCATCCTATTCAAGAATTTTCCCCATATTTACATTCATGCATTCACTCATTAAATGTAGTGCATTGTAACTTCAGTCATTTTCATCAAATGTATCATTTATATTCCCATATTTGCAAACGTTGGTAGTTGATTGTCACTTTCCTTAGTGAGTGTTCAAGATTGTTCATAAGTATGAAAAAGGTTTTATTGTTTTTTATCCTCATCATATCAAATTTCATGAACATAGTTTTGTAGTAGAGTTTATTACTAACAATTCTTTAATGTGGTTATAAACATGAATCACACATCTCAGGTCAAAAGCAGTCTACTATATATTTCAATATGTATATTGTTAGACTAATACATGAGCTAATGCCCACTGGTGGCATACCTCAATTTATTTTCTGCTTACCAATTCTTAAAGGCGCCTGTGTTGCAACCTTTAGCTTTGATACCACTTGTAATATACCTCGGTAACCTCACATGAAATGCAGGGAGTTAGAATTTTTTTACACAAACTACCCACAATTAATTATTCAAATCACTACTATAGATTCGTCATTAACCATTAAATAAGATGTTCATTAGTACATAAAGTAACTTTACTAGAGGAATAATAAGTTGCATAACTACTCTTGTAGTATATTAACATAAACTGTATGTTGTAACATTGCATCCATTTCATGATTCCTTCCCACATTAATTAATCACATACTTTACATTTTCAACATCACATTATGCAAGGAATCAACATCACTAAAATTAAATAATAAGCAATCACATCATTGAACACAGATATACCCTGGAAACCCCATAGGGTGAAAACCAACAAACGTTTAATTTTATTATTAAACGCTTGTGAAGGTGTTCACCCCTCATTCAATGGCTTATAAGGGAGTCCGTTCCTTATCCATTGTTATAAAAGATTACAATGAAATATCATTAAAATACCACATACCTAGATAGAAGCTATTACAATTGTCATGAAAACGTTTACCCACATATCACCACTCTCTACATCCTTGTGGCATGATTGTTCTATCAATGGACCATCCTGCAACTCGTACTCATCAGCATGGACCATTAGTTTTTATCTGCCACAATGTTAAACATATTTTTTTTTTTGGACAAATCACCATCATTTCCTGTCATTGTTGTCGTCAACAATCTTTGGTAACATGCTTAGATAAAATTTTAATCAATCAATAATCATTATTTAAAAGCGATCTTTTAACATCTATTCATGTGCATACATGAGTTGTAAATATAATATCACATCATGCTTCTTCTAACAACATTGTGCATGTATAAACAAATAATTATCAAGCATGTCAAAATAATTACCTCATACTATGATCATTTTCGCACCAGCATACGTTCATATCCAAAGGAAACCACTGTAACCATCCATTTCACTTAAAGGATACTAGAGACTTATCTTTGTTTTTCATGCATATAATTAAATAAAAAATTATTCGAAGAGAGCTAGTCTGTTAACTTCTTTTTTGTGCATGTAACTAAGTAATCTTCCCAATACAATAGATGTTCCCTTCTAAGGGGAAGCGAACATGATAGACATTATTATCATGCATGCAAATGTAAGTTCCTTTTCGAAAATCATCTTTTCCAAGATAGAGCTATTTACAAAATCTATTGTATGCACAAAAACATGCATTGCTCTAAAATAGAACTAATGTGTTAGTCATTATTTCTTGCATGCGGATATATGCATTTTACAAAGGACAGCTAGTACATTTATTGCAACTAACTACTTGTTTTACTTTCCATAATACTTATTATTTTCTGCACACAAATCCATGTTTCTCTTTATGTAATCAACTATTGTTTCCATGCTTTGCATATGTGTTATTTTCACATAGTTATTTTCAAGAACCCAACATAGTTTCTCTATCATTTATGTACAAAGTTATTATGCATTTGTTTCCAAAACAAAATATCATAACAATGTTCTCATGCATTTGTTTTCAAGAAAGTATCATAATCAACCTTTATTTTGGGCATAAGAACTAAGATAATAATAATGCTAATCATTTATGCATTAAATCATGCAATTAAATCAAACTATCCAATATGCAACCACACAAATCATTTACCGTTTTACTCACCAAGACATGTAACTTTTGCAAACTCTTGCAAATGAATTAACACAATTAACTTATCTTTCAAGCACAAGAAAAACATATTCTTTGCAAAGAATATTCTTGTGAATCCAATATGCAACCACACAAATCATTTACCTTTTTACTCGCCAAAACATGTAACTTTTGCAAACTCTTGCAAAGGAATTAACACAATTAACTTATCTTTCAAGCACAAGAAAAACATATTCTTTCCAAAGAAGATTCCTCTGACTTATATTATCTCTGTGCATTTCATCTATGCATAGATTATTAGATTTTCTCATAAGTAAGTATTATTTTTCAAAAGAATTTTCTTACACATGAGAATCGATGGGAATCTTTCCCATGGATTTATTAAATAACTAATCTTTTCCAACATTATGAAAATATTGTGATATTTTGGGAGGCGAAAGTGGGGCAAACAGCGGACAATGGAGGGCGAACAGCGATCAGCGCAAATAGTGGCAGACACTGAGCCCTATGAAGGGTGATAGAGGATGGAGCTCCACTCCCTCCTACAAGGAGGTCGTGGCCAGCAGAGGCAAGAAGCCTCTAGAAAATGCTAGAGGAACAGGAGTGGAAGGGAAAAGAATTATGGAAGAGGAAACAGAAGAACCCATAAATAAGGATCAGTATGGCACAAAAGACAAAGAGGTAGAAGACAAAATATAGGGAACTAAAGACAAGAAAAGCAAGGGACCCTACAAACCCAAAGCAGAGATAACTCCCAGGGTTATTTTAAATGATCCAGCTCTGCAAGCGCACAGGGAGCACATGGGGATGTATGCCATCATCTGTAAGTTCATGGGACTATGGCCCACTGAAAAAGCTTTACAGTCATGGATTAAATACCACTGGAAACCTAAAGGGAGTATAGATCTTCATCTCGGGTATAAGGGTTTCTTTACGGTGGTGTTCGCAAATATTGAAGACAAGGACAAAATATTTGAAGGCGGGCCTTACTTCTATGCTGCTGTGGGGCTCTACATGAGACCATGGATGATGAACTTTGTTCCAAAAAGGGAAAATTTTACTTCAGTACCCGTCTGGGTAAGGCTCTATTCCCTTCCTCTTGATTACTGGCAAAATGAATCGTTTGCGGCCATAGGCAATAAATTAGGTCGCTATGTTAAAGCCTCTGAAGCCATTAGAAGGGGAAAATATACTTCCTTTTCCAGGATATGTGTGGAAATGGATCTATCATGAGCTCTACCGAATGAGGTGATCTTGGAAGTTTTTGGTGAAGAATGGGTGCAAGCGGTAGACTATGAGCACATTCTGTTCAGATGTCGCAAATGCCATGAACATGGACATCTTTTCAGAGATTGTCCGCTCAACAAAGAAGTAAACAAAAGCAAAACCAACATAATGAAAGAATCAGGTAGCTTCCAGAAAGAGGTTAATCGAGGTAAAGGAGGTAAAAGAGGACCGAAACATCAGCAGCACGAAGGACAACGGTTCAAGCAGAACAATTTCTAGGTGCTCCAGGAAGAGGAAGAGATTACTAAAGAAGATCAAGGAATGGAAGGAAGTTTTGTAGAAAAGGAGAATGAAGGAAACCTGGAACAAACACAAAATATTGAGTACCAGAAAGAAGCTACTATGAGCGATGCTAAACAAGAAATGGATCAGGAAATGACCCAGAATGATACTGACCTAGAGGACTAGGAACTACTGGAAATTCTGGACAAAGAAAACCTAGATCTAAAAGGATTCTTAAGGCAAGGAACTACGGGGGGAGTGGATTTGCTACCTCAAGAAGAACTCAACAAAATACAACAGTTGTTTCTATCGAAAACACAGACTAAGGAGCTGGAATGAGGGAGAAACATAGATAAGCAGGACAACCGAGCTGTGAAAATGATGAAAACTACTCTGAGACTAGCCACTATAAACCCAGGCAAGAAAAGAGGTAGGCAAAAGCAGAGTGAACTCTTGATGGAGCGTGGAAAGCTAATGATTGATTCAGGTAAGATGAAAGATCTAGCCAGCTACTCCTTTACAAATCTTTAATAATGAAGTTGACATCTTGGAATATTAGAGGTCTAGGGAGCAAGAGAAAGCAAAGAATGCTTAGTAACATAATGAGACAAGAAATGCCAGATATAATGTTCATCCAAGAAATGAAATGTTCCATTCAAAAGGTAAGACAAATTCACAGCAAATGGCTCAGCAGCTATGAGTTTCTTGAAGTAAAAGCAGAGAATACAGCAAGGGGCATATTCACTCTATGGAATCCCCACAGAATAGGCATTCCAAATGTTGAGGCTTCCAGAAATTATTTATCAGTTGTTATTCAACCGGTTGGAGAAAGGGACACCTTTCTGGTCACAAATGTTTATGGTCCTCAGAGAATAGATGACAAACTTAGGTTTCTAGACACCCTGGTGGATCTCAGGGATAGACATGCAGATATACCCTGGATCATGGGAGGGGATTTCAACATGATCAAATCTCTTTCAGAGAAAAAAGGAGGAACAAGATCTCTAAGTAAAGACTCCATTGCTTTCCAAACCTTTTCTGACAATATAAATCTTGTTGACAAGTCTAATTGGAATACTAGCCTCTTTACTTGGAATAACAGGATGGAAGGAGTTTCACATGTTGCCTCAAAGTTAGACAGATTCTTCATCTTTGAGAATCTTATGTTGATTGATAAAGAGGTAACAGCACAAGTTCTTCCCTTTGGAGGCTCAGACCACTCGCCAATTCAATTGGAAATCAAGGGTATAGGCACTCCTAGGAACAAACCTTTCAGATTTGAAAATATCTGGCTGTCACACCCAGACTTCACAAGCAACATTGAAAAATGGTGGTCTGAAGAGTTGCAGATTCAGGGGACCAGAATGTATCTTCTTCACAAAATACTAAAGAACATCAAACTCCGCTTAAAGAATAGAACAAGAAGGATTTTGGTAATATTTTTGAAGAAAAGAAAGCAGTTGAAAACAAAATGTAGGTTCTCAACCAAGCTCTAATCAAGGAAGGCTTTGATAAAGACATTAGTGATCAAGAGGATAAACATTATCAAGAATGGGACAATCTATTTAAACAAGAGGAAATATTTTGGAGACAAAAGTCCAGAGTTCAATGGCTCAAAGAAGGAGAGTGTAACACTAAGTTTTTTCATAGAACCACTGTGGCCAATATAGCTCACAACAGAATCTCTTCGATCAAGAATGAGGCAAGGAAACTTCAGATCTCCCATGATGCTATTGATGCTGTGTTAATTCACCACTTCCAAGGTATAACCCAGGAGAACAATTCAGATAGAGAGCAATTCATCAGGGAAGTAACTAGTAATGTATCGAAACTGGTTTCCAGAGAGGACAATTTCAACCTTAATAGACCAGTAACAGAAGGGGAGCTAAGTGAAGTCCTCAAAGACATGCAGAATGGCAAAGCTCCGGGCCCAGACGGTTTTAATGTGGAATTTTTCAAAGCTTGCTGGAATATTGTTAAGCAAGACATTTTGAATGTTGTGGAGGACTCGAGGACAAGCAAAACCATTCTGATATCGCTCAATACATCCTTCATCGCCCTGATCCCCAAACAGGAAATTTCTCATACACCGGATAAATACAGACCCATAGCCCTATGCAACATAATCTATAAGATTATATCCAAGATTGTAGCTAACAGACTCAAACCTTTGCTTCCAGTGCTTGTATCAGGGGAGCAATCAGGTTATGTGGAAGGCAGACAAATTCTTGATAACATGATCATGCAATTAGATATTGCCAAAACTTATGACAATGTAAACTGGGTCTACCTCAAGAAAATGCTAATTGCTTTCGGATTTTATCATAATTGGGTCAGATGGGTAATGGCATTGGTGACCTCCTCCAATTTTTCTATATTGGTGAATGGCTTTCCCTCAGAGATTTGCAGTCCCTCAAGAGACCTCAGACAGGGGGACCCACTCTCTCCCTTTCTTTTTATCATCATGATGGAAGGACTGGGTAGAGCTATAAAGCAGGCGAAATCATCAGGAAAGATTAAAGGTCTGTAGCTTACTAATAATGGTCAGGCCCTGACTCACCAACAATTTGTAGATGATACCATGTTACAAGGAATCCCCACAGTCAAAGAAGCTTCAAACTACAAAAAAAAATTGAATCTTTTCGCCTCGGCTTCAGGTATGGAAGTTAATCTCTCTAAACCAAAAATCTTTTCTTCAACACCAATATTGCTATTCAGAAAAACATCTCCAGAATTCTTGGCTTTCAAAGGGATTCCCTACCTTCAAAATATTTGGGAGTTCCTCTAACTACAAAACCAATGCTCAAAATTATATGGGAACCTTTGATCAACAAGTTGCATGACAAAGTCAGAAAATGGACCATTAGATCTTTGAATCTTGCTGGTAGGTTAGTTCTTACAAAACCAGTTCTTCAAGTAATCCCTATTTTCATGTTATCAACCCTCCCAGCTCCAAAAGGAGTCCTTCAGCAATTTAGAAATATTCAAAGAAACTTCCTTTGGGGCAGGGAGGAGACCAAGAAGAAATGGGCCTTAGTGTCTTGGGAAAAAAATTGTAAGCCCAAGAACCATGGAGGGCTAGGATTGGATGATCAAGAGATTCTCAGCAAGGTTCTAGGGGCCAAACTTTGGTGGTGCTGGGTTCAACATCCAGAGACTCAATGGGAAAATATCTGGAAAGAAAAATATGCTAGTTCTTGGCAGAACAATGATCTTATAAGAATGTCAGGAAATATAAAGGGTTCATATATTTGGAATAAATCTTGGGAGAATAGAAGACTAGTACAAGAGAACAGCTTCTGGGAAATCAGAGAAGGAAATCTTGCTCTTTTCTAGGAAGACAAGTGGCAACAAGAATCAATTCTGTTAAAAGAAAGCTTCCTTGATCTTAAGCAGGAGTCAGATTCCCAAGGATTAATAAAAGTAAAGGACTTCTGGAATCATTCTCATCATACAGATAAGTGGAGAATCTAGAGAAACATCGATCGCAGAAATAACAATCTCCTGAAAACAAAAGCAGAGGAGCTCGGGAAAATAGTAGAGCAAAGGAAAATCTTAGTAGCAGAGGGACAAGACCAACTGAGATGGGCCAATAACAAAGAGGGTACTTTTAATCTTAAGGAAGCAAAAAGCATTCTCCTTGAGCTAGATCCTCTGGTTCTGGAAAAAATCTGGCAAAACCTTTGGAGGCACCAAGGGTGGATGAAAATCAAACTCTTCATGTGGGTATTATTCCGCAAGAAAATTCTGACTTGGGACAACATAAGGAAGAGGGGTGTTCAGGGTGCCTACTCTGTGAGGCTCAAGAAGAGACTTTGGAACATTTACTCAACAACTGCATTTTCACATCTTGGTTATGGGACATATTTGCTACAATCTTTCAACAATTTGATAGAGACAAAGGAAGCATCATTAATACCCTCAACAATTGGAGGAAATTTTTTTGGGATAATGAAATTCTCAACTCAGCGTGGGCTCTCACACCAAGCTTCATTATATGGAATGTTTGGAAGGAGAGGAACAAAAGAATATTTAAGGAGGAAAAGAAGCCCCCACAACACCTATTGGAGATAATCCTGAAACAGCTCAAGGAGACTGTGGGAATCACAGTTTGCAGCTTCCCTAAAAAACCTCCCTCGGATTTAGATTTAAATATTCTCAGGCAGCTGGGGATGCAAGGGCTCACCCTCCTAGGCCTTGACAGGAAGTTTATTTCGTTGGATACGGAGAAGGAATTTTGGCACCCTCCTCCGGAAGGCTATTTAAAATACAACATTGATGGGGCTTCAAAAGGGAACCCGGGAACAACCAGGTTTGGAGGTGTCCTTAGAAATGCAGAGGGAATTATTGTATTCATCTTCCATTGCCACCTAGGTACAGCCACCAACAACATGGCCGAACTAATGGCTGTGGAACAATGCCTGGATTTTCTAAAGCAAGACAACTGTCTCAATGCCATGATAGAGGTAGATTTGGAGTTAATTATCAACTCAGTGCAAAAAATACATAATGGAATTGTGCTGGATAAATTCTCTAAACATTGGAAATTAATTCGGGTCTTCCAAAGAATTCAAAGCCATCTTCAGGGCCTTCGCACTGTCAGTTTCCACCATGTTCGTAGAAAGGAAAATAAGTTGGTGGATCTTCTGGCCAACCAAGGAGTTAGTTGCATAGAGAATAAAGTGTCGATGAAGTGGCAGGAGTTGCGTCCAAGTAGACTGAGAGCTCTATGCTGCGAGCAGGCAGAAGAAGATAGGGAAGTGTTTAGACTCAAAACCATGGAGACTAGCTCAATTTGATTCTCCCCTGCTTGTGTCTTCAATTTCTGGGTTAATGGTCTCTGAAGGGAAGAGAACCATGTGTGGTCGCCCACACTCAAGAAGTTAGGGAGATGAAGATCTCATTACATCATGGGCAACACTTCGAATCCCACAAGTCTTTGCTCGGTGGAAAGACTCTTATCCTCACAACATTCCAATTCAAGGCGAGGAAGTTTAACATTTGGAAGAGGAACCCGGTTTTTTCGACAGTTGGAGTTTTCAGAATTCGGGGTCCAGATTTGCAAAACCGCCTCCAAGGGAGTTTTCCACTGATCGCACCGCTCTCAAGTGGTAATGGTTTTGGCGACTTCGCAATGATCCCATTCATCCTACGACACGTGGCAGGGTGGGGGTTCCGAAAACCACCCCTCATCGATTACTAAAGCTAGACCTTCTTGTCCCACGCAAAATCATTCTCATCCGTTGGATTCGGTTGTAATGAATCAACGGTTGAGCTGGCTCGAGCATCTGGGTGGGGCACGACCGTTAATCATTGGTCTCTTTGGCTACACGTCTTTCTCCTCTGTTGTTGATCTTCTTGATTTGTTGGGATGGATCTAATGGTTTGGGTTTTCTAGAGGGGGGCTACAAGAAATTTTGTGGGCTTTCGGGGGACAGACTTTATTTTTGTTAGTTAATCCTTGGGTTCGGATTTTTAGATGTAAAGTTGTGAGGTTTAACCCTTGGTGGCTTAAGCTTATATTTCTTTTCTGTTTCATTGGCGTCGGGTGGGCGTTTGTATATACTGTACACTATTTTTTGGCTTAATGACATAGAAGGATCCAAACTTGCTTCAACCAAAAAAAAAATTTATGAAAATATTGTACCATGATTAACCACAAAACCATTGTGTTCTTTTCAAGAACACCACAAAATTTTTTTATTCTAATTAAGCAAAAGGTAAAGTTATTTATTTATTTATTTTCAACAAAGACTTGTCTTATAAACTAATAAGATAGTTATTAAAACCACACTTTTCAAACGAAATCCCACTTTCCAAGAAAAATAATCTAATTAACTTTTCTCTTTTATCTTTCACCACCCATGAAAATATTTCACAAATTACCCTCTTTAAGTTATATTCAGTTCCAATAAGAGAACTTGGATTTATTATCATAAACACGAGTACGAAATCTTTTTAAGAAAAGAGCATGCATCCTATCTTTTGTTACATAAAAGGCATATGCAATGTTATATAAAGACAAGCAAGGTAACAATCTCTTTCTAGATGTAGTAATAACAATATTTATCTACGTGTATTAATATATTTTCTTTACCAAGAAAATATATAATAACAATATCCTCAAGAACTTTAGGTGTCTTATGCATCTTTTTTCAAAAGGATATCTTGAAAAAAACAAACAAAACTACTTTGGAATCTCGTGTAATTTATTCCAAAAAAAAGAGACAAAACTACTTAGCTTTTAAAACAAAAAAATTCACAAAGTAATTTTTCAAAAGAAACTGTAAATTTACTTAACTTTTATGTACAAATCTCTGGTAAAATATTTTCCCAAAACCTAACCTCATTTCCCCAAAACATAACATGCTCTATATGCAAAGTATATAAACTCTCATTTTTGGGAAAATAATAGAGTAAATCCTCTATAATATATAAGATGCACAGAATAAGAGATTCTCTTGATTTATGCTTCATGGTCTCTCCAAGATATTTTTGTCACAACCCATTCAGATATACTTACCTTGGTTTGGTTTGAGCAGAGATATCACATTTTCAAACAAGATCCACAGAACACATGTCTTACTTTTAATGGCTTACTGCTCCACCAAGCTGATAAGATTCGGCCGCGTTGATGTTGTAACATGGTATTGTAAAATACCCATAAGTGGAAGGCGGAGGATACTACTGGTATTGGAAACCACTTGCCACCCATAGATCAACTGCCCGCGCTGACGTTATCTCATGGTATTGTACAAAACCATAAGCGGAATGAGAAGGGTCCTAGTGGTATTGAAAACTACCGAGAGCCCAATGGCTCAGCTGCCACCACTTCATAATCATATTGTCTTAATAAATTAAATTTTAATTTTAAAACCAAATTTGAAATAAGTCCGGCGGACACGAACGGAGGTGGAAAGCGCAGTTGTATTGACGTCGTTTGTATAGATTGATGCAGAAATCGTCGGAAAAGGGCCAGTGATGTCGTTGGCCCTTTACTGTCCACCCATAATTTTATCTAATTAAATTAAATATTATTTTTAATATTTGTGTATTAATATGTTGGGTTGAGTTTTGTATTTTATTGTAATATTATTTTATTGAAATAAATATTACTTTTAATTAAGTTGATAAATGGTGGTTATTTTAAAATAGAATTTTACTAAATTTTAATTATAATTATCATAATTAATTATGTAGATTGTAAAATAAAATATTTTTCATATTTATAATAATAGTCATATATCAAAGTTCTAGGGCTTTGAATTGATGGTGAATAGGTGCATTGTTAAGGCACTCCTTACAATACAATAGGGCACTGGTTCAAATCTCACATGGGTGCTTACTTACAAAAAAAATATTCATATATCAAAAATTAAGATTTATGTTTGATTTAATTATTCTATTTTAAGTAAAGTTATTTCAAATTAATTAAAGAAAATGTCATATCAACATGTGTCATTTTTTCTCAAAAAAATAATTTTATTTGAGTATAAAATCACCTTTCGTACATATATGTGTGGCATGTATTCTAAAAAAATCTATAAAATGGATATGATCTCCAAAAATGACATTAAACAAAATGCAAAAGTCAGTGATAAAAGGTTCAAACCTCACATGGGTGCTTACTTACCAAAAAAAATATTCATATATCAAAAATTAAGATTTATGTTTGATTTAATTATTCTATTTTAAGTAAGTTATTTCAAATTAATTAAAGAAAATGTCATATCAACATTTGTCATTTTTTCTCAAAAAAAATAATTTTATTTAAGTATAAAATCACCTTTCATACATATATGTATGGCATGTATTCTAAAAAATCTATAAAATGGATATGATCTCCAAAAATGACATTAAACAAAATGCAAAAGTCAGTGATAAAATCACCCAAAGACAATTATTTGAATTGTCCACAATAAATTAAATACAGTCCATATACATATCAATATAGATATATGTTGTAAAATAAGTATCATATATGTTCAAAAAGAGTTGTTTTATATAGTCCATAGACATATCAGTATATAGATATATGTTGTAAAATAAACATCATATATGTTCAAAAAAAGTTGTTTTATATAATCCATATACATATCAATATAAATATATGTTGTAAAATAAACATCATATATGTTCAAAAATAGTTGTTTTGTTTTTTGCTTCAGTCTTCAACTAGTTACTAGTTGAATAAAAAGATGATGATAGAACTCACAGAATTGATCACTATAATGCTCTCTTATCAATCATGTAAATTTCTAGGATGTTTACGCCTAGTTGGTATATTATATTATATTGTATAATATTTATTATTTTAGGATAAAATTGTCTATAAGTTATAACAATGCCCATAAAAACACTTGCAACGATGATGAATAAAGTAGTCTACCGATGATGAATGGCATAGTCTACCTAATCTGTAGAATGGCTCGTTTTCCGAAGACGACCGGAAAATCGTCCGACTCGGACCACCAAGAATGTCGCCACCCTACCTAGCTTCGCCACCCTCCTTCTCCGCCACCCTCCCCTTGCTAGTTCTAACATTCCCTGCCCAGTCCCTGACAGCGAAATCGGAAGCGGATCGGCGCTGGAGACCTGACATCCCCTGACAGTGCCTGATCGAGCTATTGCAGCTGTGGAGTATTGTTCGGCAGAGCCATTCTTATTCTGGTTCCGGTAGTCCCCGTTTGATCGCTCTAGGACCCATGCTGTCTCGAGCATTTCTGTTTGAATTGGCCCGTTTCTGCGATTCCACGGCCCAGAAAAAATCCCAGCAATACGATCGACACAGCAATTTGGCACATTCCTTACCATCTGTGAGTGATTCTTCAGTTTTCATCATAGCGTCGTTTATTCTCTCTGTTTCTTTCTTGTCTAGTCATGCAGAGTTCTGAAGCTGCATGTCGATAAAGTGGGTAAAATAAGCACAGAGGTCTTGGTTGGGCCTCGAGTCCTACAACATTGGGAGCCTTTCTTTCCTTGGGTATTTTTTTATCGCTGGTAAATGAACTGTGGTGGATCCCTTCCCAACGTCCCTGAAATGCTTTTCCCGGGAAATGCATCTATTTATCGTATTTGTTTTTGCAGCAATCATGTTACTGTTTGTGCTCTTACCAGGACCAGAGGTTTACAGAGAACTCTATCTTAGCCTCTATGTGAGAATGGCCATTGAGAGATTGGACTGGGGTCCATTAATTTAATTTCCAGGCCTATGATTAAGCTTGGCTCCTCTGGTTTGGCCGAGGGTTTCATGTTCGAGAGTGCCTGGACACAACCCTCACCCAATCTATCGACATCGATGAATTGCCAGAGTCGCCGAGAGTGAGATCGTGGTGCTCGATGAAATAGATATCGTAGTGTTCTGTGCGATTCTGTGTTACCAGCGCTTGGTAATGTGAGTGGGACAGGCTCTGTTACCTGGGCGCAGTTATATGGATGGTTCCACACCTGGCCATGGTTGTTGGGGATTTTTCTAGGAAAATCCCAAAAACAACAATAAAATTTCACACAGAGACAATGCTCTGTTTTGCCCAGAGTCTATTTTTTTAACACAGCGGAAAACATAAAAATAATTCTGAGCACAGGGGACAGTTTACACACCAAGGATTTATATTAAAAGAGATGCATTTACAAATCATAAACTTCCTCTCTCACAGAGGGATTCACCGCTTGCATTTTACCAAAACAAAAAAAATTACACAGAGGAGTTTTTACTCACGCTGCTGCGTGACTCCAAGATGCATATTCATAAAACATTGCTCTTGCACTTCTGTGCGTTTCACCTCTCTTCCCAACTCATACATTTGCCAAAAATTACATTCATATATGACAGAATAGAGAGAGGACTTACTTCCCATACTTCCGTAAAAAGGAACAGTAAAAATTAAATGATTTCACTGATATTTTTCTATGCCCATACTCCCGCTCAGGAAGAATTAAAACTTTACCAAAAAACTTACCCAACCACAGTAAATAGCATTTACTGTCTTACTGAGATAAACGGTGGTAAGAGACTTTCACTTCACGTCAAAATTAATTTCCCAGGCTTTCACTTCATCCATTATCCAATATGCTTTGGAACTTTATCGGGTCCAGGCTTTATCGCATGTCACACATATGTGTACCCATTGTTTCTGCCGATTGCGAAATCCCGATCACCACATGCCCGATACCACCGATATATATATTTTAATATATGCATAAAAATATATATAAAACGAGCCACTTGCGGACCCGAAAAATTATGAACCAAAATGTTGAACAGCAGTCGGGTCCACAATATCGGGTGAGAGCTTATCGCATGGGAAAGAGGCTGCTCACTTGGTTTTCGCCGATAGCGAAAATAATATGGACCCGATAATTTATCAAAAGGGATTATTTCCTTCATCGGGTCCGGCTCATCGCAAATAGTAAAAACAACTTTATAAAGCACCACTTCTATTTCGCCGATGCGATATGCCGATGCGATATCAACTGATCGGTGAGGTTGCTGATCGTTGAGTTCGCTGGGCTGAATTGCTGGGGTTGCTGGGATCGCTGCACGCTGAAACACTCACGCGCAGTTGGAATTACAATTTTCAACACTCCCCTTTAATTTCAACTGCTGGGCATTCAGTCATACCCAAACACTTTCTCAAAAATTCAAAGCTTTTCTGATCCAGTGGCTTTGTCAAAATGTCTGCTACCTGTTCTTGAGTCCTGCAATGTTCAAGAACAATTTCTCCATTGTTCACCAATTCTCTGATGTAATGAAACCTTGTATCAATGTGCTTCGTTCTCTTGTGAAACACTGAATTCTTTGACAATGCAATAGGTGAGCTATTGTCACAAAAGATCACTGTTGCTTTTGCCTACTCTTGGCCTAAGCTCCTCAACATTCTTCTCATCCACACTGCCTGGCATGTTGCTGCTGTCGCTGCCACATATTCAGCCTCTGCTGTAGACAATGCTACAATGGACTGCTTCTTAGAAGCCCATGAAATGGCTCCTAAGCCCATGTGAAAAACATAACCGGAAGTGCTCTTCCGATCATCAACACTTCCAGCCCAATCGCTATCAGTGTATCCAACCAAATCTGAATGTTCTGAGACATTATATAAAATTCCAAAACTTTTAGTGCCTTTGACATACCTCAAAATTCTTTTCGCTGCTTGCCAATGTGCTTCCTTTGGCCTCTCCATGAACCTGGAAATTAAACTAATAGCAAACATTATATCAGGCCTAGTTGCTGTTAAATACATGAGGCTGCCAACTATGCTCTTGTATAAGCTAGGATCAAAATCCTTGCTGCTGTCCTCTTTGCTGAGTTTTAATCCCATTACTGTGGGAGTGATCGCTGCCTTGCACTCTTGCATATTAAATCTGCCCAAAACTTCATTTACATATCTTGCTTGAGAGATAAAAATTCCATTTTCATTTTGATCTACTTCTATTCCTAAGAAGTATCTCAAGAAACCCATGTCAGTCATTTCAAATTCATCTTTCATGACTGTTTTGAAATTTTTTATGAGCTGATCATCATTACCTGTAAAAATAACATCATCAACATATAAGACCACAATTAAAATCTTACCATCTTTTTCTTTGATGTAGACGGTGGGTTCTCCCTCACACTTGTCGAATTCATTATCCAATAGATATGAATCTATTCTGCTGTACCATGCTCTTGGCGCTTGCTTGAGCCCATATAGCGCTTTCTTCAATCTGCATACTTTGTGTTCATGGCCTTTCTTCTCATATCCTAGAGGCTGTTCAATATAGACCTCCCCATTTAACACTCCATTTAGGAATGCTGACTTCACGTCCATTTGGTAAACTTTCCACTTGTTTTGTGCTGCTATGGACAACACTGCTCTCACGGTTTCCATTCTTGCAACCGGTGCGAAAGTTTCCTCATAGTCTCTCCCATACTGCTGCTTGTAGCCTTTAACAACCAGCCTTGCCTTGTGCCTTTCAATTTTGCCTTCGGCATTGCACTTGGTCTTATAGACCCATTTAACTCCAATGATTTCTTTACCTTTTGGTAGCTCAACCAAATCCCATGTTTTGTTTCTCTCTATGGCATTTATTTCCTCATCCATAGCTTCTATCCATTTCTTATCTTTGATTGCATCTTCGAAATGAATAGGATCATCAACATGACAATACAAAGCAAACAGGGAATTCATTCCTTCATAATAAATGTCACTCAAGTTTCTAAATTTCTTACCTCTTTCATTCGGTGTGCAAGTGCTTGAAGATGCATTTGAATTTCCACTTTGTGGTGTGCTTGGAGAAGCACTTTCATTTCTCCTCAAGGGTGTTTCTTGCTGTCCTGGTGTTGGCGCTACTGTTTGGGGATGTGTTTCAGCCATCCCATCATCATCTTCATCATGAGGAAAACAGCTTTTAACATTCACTGTTTTCTCTATGCTTCCATCCCAAGCTTCCTCCTCAATAAATTGAACATCTCTGCTCACAAAAAACTTCTTGGTAGATGGGATATACAATCTATAAGCTTTGGATTCCTCACTGTATCCAATGAAGAGACATTTCTCCCCTTTGCTGTCCAACTTCCTCCTTAGCTGATCTGGAATATGTGCATAGGCCACACAACCAAACACTTTCATGTGGGTGACTCCTTGCTTTCTCCCACTCCATGCTTCTTCCGGCACTTTGTTCATCACAGCTTTTGTAGGACACCTGTTCAAAATATACGCTGCACAATTTACAGCTTCGGCCCAATAATCATTTGGCAAATGCTTTGCCTTCAACATGCTCCTCGCCATATCCATGATGGTCCTATTCTTCCTCTCAGCAACTCCATTTTGCTGTGGGGTGTACTTTGTTGTGAATTGCTTGTGAATTCCATTTTCTCTACAAAATCGTAGGAATTCTTTGGAGATATACTCACCTCCTCTGTCTGTTCTCAAAACTTTGATATGCAGGCCACTTTGGTTTTCAACAAGTGCTTTGAAATTTCGGAATTTTTCAAACACTTCACTTTTGTTCTTTAGAAAATAAACCCAAATTTTTCTTGTAAAATCATCAATGAATGTTAGAAAATATTGGCTGCCTGCTAATGATGGAGTTTGCATCAGTCCACATACATCTGAGTGGACAATTTCTAAGGGTGCTTTTGCCCTTATGCATTTCCCTGAGGGAAAACTTTCTCTGTCTTGTTTTCCCAACATGCAACCTTCACAAAGGCTGTCCGATTTCTCTATCAGTGGTAATCCTCTTACCATCCATTTTCTGCTCAACAAATTAAGACCTCCAAAGTTGAGATGTCCAAATCTCAAGTGCCACAACCAATTTTCATCTTTTGGCACACTTTGGAAAGTCTCTTGGGTAACTGCTGCAATTACCTCTTTGTTCTTCAAATCTTCCCTTATTCTGAGAGGGAACATCTTGTTCCTCGTCATCTTCACTTCAGCAATACGTCTTTTGCTGGGTGCTATATCCATGATGGTGCATACATCATTCTTAAAGAAAACATTGTACCCCTTATGGACAAGCTGTCCAATACTCAAGAGGTTACATCTCATTCCAGGTACATAGTAGACATCTGCTATGGTTTTCTTTTCACCCTTCTTTGTAAATATTTTGACTTCTCCTTTTCCCATAACAGAAATTTTGCTATCAGTCCCCAAGTGTGACTTCTGATTTCAAATTTTGATCTAAAGCAGAAAACAGGGCTATGTTCCCTGTCATATGGTTACTGCAACCGGAATCTAGAAACCATATATCTTCACTATTCGTTTCAGCCATGTTACAAGCTAATAAAACATTATTTTGGTTGATATTTTCTCTAGTGATATTTGCACTAGAACTATTACTCATATCATGCTGCTTTTTCCTACATTCATTGGCATAATGCCCATATTTTTTACAATAATAACATTGGACATTGGATTTTCATACCTTTGTCCTTGAGCATGATGTTGTTCTCTTTGTTGGCTGCTTCCTTGGCCTTGGTTCTGATTTGGAGTGCTGCCTCTTCCTTGAGCATTTGCTGGACTGTTCCTTCCACCTCTGTTCTGGCTTCTGCCTCTTCCTCTCTTGTTTCCTCTGCCTTGACCTCTTCCTCTTCCAAAGGACATCTGGGTCTTGAAGGCTTGCTTTAGAGATGAGTTCTGATTCCTACTCAATCTCTGCTCATGTGTTATCAGTGATGCATGTAGCTCATCAACTGAAAAGCTTGAGAGATCCTTTGTCTCTTCAATGGTGGTGACAATAGCATCAAACTTTGAGGGTAAGACCCTCAATATTTTTTCCACAATCCTCCTATCTTCAATGGTTTCTCCATGAGTCCT
>APFE031499451.1:95912-141022 GCA_000404065.3 Pinus taeda
ATCTACTAATGTAATATGCATTTTTTTTAATAGCACAAGCATTAAAAAAACGCAACATCCTTTTTTTTAATATTAATAAAAAAATCGCTTGAACCTTTTATAAATCTCAATATTTACAAGGATTAGTCAAGCCAAATTTTACACAGATGAGATGAACCAAATTCAGCGAAGCCAAATTCTAGATATGAAGAACAGTGAGGTGAAATAACTTCTCAGTATAAACCAAATTCTATAATTTTATAAGTTCATTGGATCTCCTTAGTGAACGTATTTTACAAGTCATAGGAAGCATGCAAGACATTAAATCTTTCTCAATAAGCACGCAAGACATGAAATCTTTCTTTACAAGCAGAATCGATTGCTTTCTTGTCTGCCTTGCCAAAAAAAATTGCACTGTAACCTGTGTTTTTAATGAGACAAGCATTAAAAAGAGAACATCCCTTTCTTTTATATCATTAAGATAATCATCTATAATGTTTTATAAATCTCAATCTTCACAAAGTATAATTCAAAACCTGCACATGAAGATGCTCTAAAATGAGTAGCGTTCCTTTTTTATATCTTCAAGGTAATCATCCATAATTTTTTGTGTGTCAATCTTTACACAGTAAATCTACTCAAACTTTGCAAATGGAAATGAGCCAAAATCTACATATAGAGCACAGTGAGTTGAAAAATATTGAACCCAATAGAGCTCCACTGTTGATTCTGTGAGCCCTGGAATTTAGACATATAATGGTCAACAGACTCACTGTTGATTCCGTGAGCCATGGAATTTAGACTTATAATGGTCAAGACATTTTGACCCTAGCGTGACCTTTTAATTTATTACCATGAATGTGAAAAATTTGTTTCTTGTAGAAATTATGAAAACAGAACGCTACAAAAGGCTGATTTTGTGATTAACCCCCAAAAAAATCTCTTAGAAGATTAGTCCTATTTTGATAGCAAAACCACAGAAAACAGTGACACAGGCTGTCAATTTGTAAGCATGTATAGAAGCCAGCTTTTTACCTTTGTTAAAAGGCTGTAGGTGTTTCCCAAGTCAAAACCTCGGCTTTAGCTATTTCCCAAATCAAAACCCTGTCTTTAGCTGTTTCCCAAGTCATAACCCTACCCTTGTGGCCAAGCTATTTGATCATTTTTTTTGCTCTCCAATGTTCAAATCCAAATAGCCTGCATCGTGCATGAGAATATCCAAAGGCCATGTTGAATTAAGGGCAGTATAGATTTTGAGCAATATCCAGGGCTTCAAATTTTTACACTCCTGCTGCTTTCATAGGGGAGAGAACAAGGAAATCTGACCCTGCCTCCTTAAATGAGAACAAAAATGCCTGAACTAAATTTCAACAAAATAAGCACTCCATTTAAAGTGGGAAACCAAAAGAAAGAATGTTTCGTAACTTCTTTTCCAGTGATGTCTAGATCATGTATAGAATTATGTTGTTATTCACTAAAAGTTCAACATAATAAGCACTCCATTTAAAGTGGGAAACCAAAAGACAGAATGTTTCATAACTTCTTTTCCAGTAATGTCCAGATCATGTATAGAATTATGCTATTATTCATTGGATAGAGTCCTTGACCATCAATAATAATTGAAATTTTACTGTCATGAAATGCCTTTAAATACAGACGTAGAAAACAAACATCCAAAAGAATGAATTTTCCAAAACTGAAGGGTAAAATAATTGGAATTGAATTTTCTAGAAGGTGCAATTTCATTTTGCAAAGCCATCTTTAAGGACTACAATTTGACACTATACATTGTCTTTGTGCAGAACAGCTAAAAAGGATTTGAAGATCACCATTTCAAAGTGGAACAAGATTATTCAATCCATTACATTAACAAAGTTTGAGAATAGTTCAGCTCCGAGACAGTCATGCTACCTATCAAATTCAACAATAGTGCAACTACTAGTAGAAAATGAAGAGTGGTATTCTTCCATCCATTTTTTCACTTGAACAGAACAAAATGGCTTCCGAAACATCTTTAACACAACTTTGGAGGCCCTTTAACAAAGGATGACCGGACAAAGAGCACTGTACATGCTTGGATACAAAAGAAGAAAACATGATTTCCTTGGCCCACCCTGCTCATTGATCTTGAAATCTGCACGAGCTTCCATGTCCCAATTTTGTAGCTCCTAGATGAATAGGGGCACACTAGAAGAATAGCAACGATTATCAGGACAGCGGTGAAGAGCATTTGTATAGAGTTTGAAGAACAGACCTAGAATTCAATGCAAGGAGACAATCCAATTAATTAATTCGAATATTTTTTGTTCATCCTTGCTCTGCACATCCTCCACACTGCTCGTGTTCTCCATAAAACCAACCTTCCGGGTGGATCGATCACTGCCATGTGTGGAACCATGCCCAGGTGTGGAACCATCCATATAACCGCGCCCAGGTAACAGAGCCTGTCCCACTCACATTACCAAGCGCTGGTAACACAGAATCGCACAGAACACTACGATATCTATTTCATCGAGCACCACGATCTCACTCTCGGCGACTCTGGCAATTCATCGATGTCGATAGATTGGGTGAGGGTTGTGTCCAGGCACTCTCGAACAAACCCTCGGCCAAACCAGAGGAGCCAAGCTTAATCATAGGCCTGGAAATTAAATTAATGGACCCCAGTCCAATATCTCAATGGCCATTCTCACATAGAGGCTAAGATAGAGTTCTCTGTAAACCTCTGGTCCTGGTAAGAGCGCAGACAGTAACATGATTGCTGCAAAAACAAATACGATAAATAGATGCATTTCCCGGGAAAAGCATTTCAGGGACGTTGGGAAGGGATCCACCACATTTCATTTACCAGCGATAAAAAAATACCCAAGGAAAGAAAGGCTCCCAATGTTGTAGGACTCGAGGCCCAACCAAGACCTCTGTGCTTATTTTACCCACTTTATCGACATGAAGCTTCAGAACTCTGCATGACTAGACAAGAAAGAAACAGAGAGAATAAACGACGCTATGATGAAAACTGAAGAATCACTCACAGATGGTATCGAATGTGCCAAATTGCTGTGTCGATCGTATTGCTGGGATTTTTTCTGGGCCGTGGAATTGCAGAAACGGGCCAATTCAAACAGAAATGCTCGAGACAGCGCGGGTCGTGGAGCGATCAGACGGGGACGACCGGAATCTGAATAAGAATGGCTCCGCGGAACAATACTCTACGGCTGCAATAGCTCGATCGGGGACTGTCAGGGATCGGGGACTGTCAGGGGATGTTAGGCCCTCCAGCGCCAATCTGCTCCCGATTTCGTTGTCAGGAATTGGCAGGGAATGTCAGAAGTGCCAGGGGAGGGTGGAGGAGAAGGAGAAGGAGGGTGGCGAAGGTAGCCACGGTGGTGGAGGGCCGAGACATTCCTGGTGGTGGAGGGCCGAGACATTCCTGGTGGCTGGAGCCTGACGATTTTCCGGTCGTTTTCGGGTCGTTCTCAAAAACAGGCCATTCTACTGCGTAGCTAAACTACTCCATTTACATTCTGTTTTGCCATTGGTGACGTCATCCAAATATTTAAATTCAGGTCTCTTATTTAACTGTAAAATACGTCTACCCCGAATGGCAGTGTTATATCGGAAGTAGTGGGGTATCGGGTCTTTGTGTCCACCACTTTCGACGAAGTAATTGTGCTTTTAGGGAGGTAACCAACTTTTGTCTAAGTAGGTTTGAGTCGGTCTTTGTGTCTTTTAGTAGATAGAAACAGTTTTTTTTTTTAAGGAAATTGAAACCTTTGTTTTGATTCTACAATGTCAGGAGGGGAGTAGGAGGGGAGGAGGTGGTAGATCTTATTCAGGTCAAGTGTGGAGTAAATTTATTTTCTCATAATTTTGTGGTGACTTATTTTAATGCTATTTTTTCTAAGACTTGTTGAAAGATTCGCGAGCTAAAGATTAAAGTAAGCGAAGAGAGATAATCCTTTAATCGAAGAGAGATAATCCATCTCGGACTTAGAATCACTGGAAGACATGTTAGTATGGGTTTTGGACCTAGGGACACTAGAGGAAAGCGTAAGTAGTATTTGAACACTTTAGCACTCTGTTGGAAAATGGAAACACTTTTGGGGTTGTTGTTCACTGTGACAAGTAGGTGGAAAAATGCAATATCTTTTGCTTCTATTGATTTGAGACTTCTATGATTCATATCGTTATTCATAACGCATTCCGGATTAATAACATCATCATAATGTAATTATTGAGGATGTAAAGAGAATGTTAAGGACCCTAAGGTTTTGTGTGGAAAAAGTTGAGGCCCATCTTATGCACATCGAGAGCCACATAGTTTGTGACTCAAATGGGGGAGAGCAGATAGACCCCCTAACTCTAATGTTCGAGTTCCGACCAATATTTCTTCTCCTAAAAATGACACAGTGTGGGGGGAGGTGGTGGGTAGTTTATGGGCCTTCGTTGATGTTAGTTTTGTTCAATGAAACGTCCTATGATGGTTCTTCTTTCATGCAGATGACGACGACGTATGTCATTTGCGACTGCATGCTTCTAAGTTTTGCTTATGGTATCAAGTCTCAACCATTTAAGCTAGCTTTTGTTTCGAAGGTGTTGAGAGTTTGGAAAGAATTTTTTTGCTTGAAGGACAAATCTTTGTGATAGTGTGGATAGTTGCTCCTCTTGTTGGTTAATGATGTATTCTCCTTGTCATCTGAGGCTTCTTCTATTGTGTTAGGCCCCTATACTACTAGTGTAAACCCTTATTGTTATTAGTACAACCCACTTATTATATTGATGTACCCATGTAGTGACCATATTGTTATTATTGTGCCCTTACATTATTATTGTTATGTTGGCTCTGATTATGTTATGACCCCTTAGATTCCTATATATAGAAAGGATGTCTTTTCATTTGTATCATCCAAGAATTGTTCATTTATGTAATATAAAGGAGGTTGCCCCCTCGAAGAGGGGGAATTATAAGGCGTTGATTTATCTTTTCTATCTTTTCTTGAGCTGGTTTCATAACATGTTGTGACACATGGGTCATGTCTCTATTTATCTCTTCTTGATAATTGAATGATTATAATGGTTCTCTAGCCATTAACGGTTTTGGGTCCTATCTTTAAATTAGTTTGGTTGGTATATAATATCTCCATACGACATCAGAGGTGGAGATGTGTTTTCTCTCTATAGACGTTCGCTTGTCTATGATAACTTTGCCTCCAGAAAATAATATGAAATATTTTAATTTAAAAAATAATAATAATAATAAAATACTTGTAATTCTACAATCTTCTCATCATAATGGATGTTTGTAAATTACAAATTTACTCCCCATATCTCGTATATAATATATGTTGTGACCTTACTAATATTGCAAAATTCCAAGTCGGTTTAAGTATTGAGAATTAAAAACCTTATAAAAATCGTTTAAATCCTAAATCTGAGCGCAAGTTAATCCTAAATTTGATTCTCATAGGTTGGGATTCAGAGATAATTCTTATAGATTGAGATTCATAAATAAATATTAGTTTATAATTTCAAATCAAACTAATCACTATTTTTATAGGTTGAGATTCATGGATAATTCTCATAGATTGATATTCATAAATAATTGTAAATAAATAATAGTGCACAATTTCAATTCAAATTAAATATTTAGAATTAAAAAAAAAAAAAAAAACCTTAAAAAACAAATCAAATTTAATTAAAAAAATTAGAATAAGTTGATTCTCATAGTTTGAGATTCAGAGATAATTCTCAAAGATTGAGATTCATAAAAAAATAATAATGCACAATTTCAAATCAAATTGATTATCAAGAATTAGAAAGAACAAAAAAAATCAAATAAATAATATTCCACAATTTCAAATCAAATTGGATATTTAGATTAAAAAAACTCAAAAAAACAAATCAACTTTTAATTAAAAAAATTAAAATAAATTGATTCTCAAATCAACTTTTAATTAAAAAAATAAAATAAGTTGATTCTCATAGGTTGAGATTCAAAGATAATTCTCATAGGTTGAGATTCATAAAGAAATAATAGTGCACAATTTCAAATCAAATTGAATATAAAGATTTTCCTTGGAAAATAAGGCAGCGTGCCGCATCTCTGTCCTGTAAACAATTTTCTTGGCGCAATATATTCTTGGAATATAAAGATTTTTCACGGAAAATAAGCAGGCATGCCGCACTCTATCCCATGCGTATGTCTCGAGTGTGACGATAGTAATTAATAACTTTTAATGCATTTTAAGTTTTCTTTTTAATATTTTAGTATTTGATTATTTGTTTTGGTTAAAGCAGTATTTGAATAATTAATTTGTTTATTGTTTAGTTTATTATTTTACCAATACAAATTATAACATTATAATTTTAAAAATTTAACACTTACTTTTTGATATTATTAAAAAAATTGTTTCTCACATATTTATGATATAATTTATGAATATGGTTGTAATATTCATTCATGATTTTTAGATATTCCTGTAGTGCTTTTTTATTTTTAAGCTTGACAGAAAACCATCCAAAAATAAAATCCTTAAAAATAATTCATACTCAAGAAATAACATATTTACCATTAGTTTCTTCAATGGTAATTTGTCTTTGCATAAAAATAGATAAGAATAAGATGTAAATAAACATACTTACTAGGTGTTACTTTAGGTTTCCTCAACACTTAAGTAGGAATAAAGTTGTAAATGTGTAGAATGACTAATGGTTACTACCCATCAAAATTTATGCAATCTTTGTGCTTGAGCAAACAATTAATTTATCCACTTCACATCTCAATTCTTTAATTAGTGTTAAAACAAGACTATAAGTTTATTTATTGATCAATATAAACTATATTTTCTATACAATGTTCCCAAAACATAATTTCTAACATTAATACTTGTTTGCTTTATATAAACAAATTCACATAAAACATTATAATATTAATTTAATTATAAACATCAAATAACAACTTAAAAAATTGCATTTGGAAAATTTGGAAAATTTTCAATTCATTTTGATAATTTTCAATTATTTATATATAATAATTTAATTAATTTTGTTTATATTTTATATTTATATAAAATTTTAAAACATTTTTTAATTATTAAGAAAGGTTTAAATTTAATATTTATCAACTTAAAAGTTCATTTCTAATTGGCTCATAGGAGAAGAATTAGAAGAGACCAATTACGATTGTTTAAATTTTATAATTATACAAATTTTTAAATTTTACATTTATACAATTTTTATAAAACTTCTTTTATTTTTATTTTTAAGAAAGATTTAAAATTGTTATTTTATTTTATTTTATTTATATTAACAATTCAAAGCTACAAAATATTTAAAGGTTTAATGGTTAAGAGTATGTGTTTCCTCCTAAGAGGTTAGAGGCTCAAAACAGATGGGGTAGAGTATGTATGCCTTCGTAGACTTAACAGTCAAATCATTGTGTGGAGGTGGGTCCTTTGTCCCGCAAACAAGGGGGTCTCATACACCAATTTGGTGTCTGGTGGGTCCCTTGTCCCACAAACAAGGGGGCCTCATATACCAATTTGGTGCCTAGCTTGGTCGTGACCTTAAAATTGGATAATAATAATAATAATAAAAATGAAAATCTATTTTCTTAGAATAATCCACCCATATTAGAAGAGACCAATGATGATTCTCAATCTTCAAATATGTGAGGACTATTTGATAACTATTTTTTTTTTTTAAACGAGAATGAGTAGATTTTTTATTTAAATATGGTGCACCCGTTCGCAAACAAAACCGGGATTTTACATTGTGATTTCCACCCTTCTAAGGACAGGTGATACAACATTTGGTTTGCATACACACTATACACGTGTTCTTTGTGAAGCATAAAAAAATTCCTATTCACAAATCTCTTATCACTATAAATCGACCTCCGACTACCCCAAGAGATCAACCAAGGATTTTCCTTTACATTCTACCCGTTCAAATCCATCTTATGACATCCCAGAATGTCGCAATTCCTTCTTCCCCCCGCTCAAGTCTAGGATGTCTTTGACTCACCAATCCACCTCACATGCTAGGATGTCTTTGACAAGCTCTTGGTTTGCAATGACGAGGATAAAGAAAAAAATTGTAAAGCCCATTCTTTATATGAGCATGGAAGACACCTCGAAACCAAGCTATTCATATAGTTTTAAAACTATCTATATATTGTTAAAATAATAAATAGCAATTGCATCAAGAAGTGTAAAAGAATGTCGAATAAATTTCACACAGTAGTACAGAAGATATATTTTTGCAAAAAAATGGAACCTCTTGAACTTTTTATTCATGCTTCTTTATAATTTTTTGAGTTTTTTAGCCTCTCATGATCTTATGTCTCAAAATTTTCTATATCCACCTACAATCCAAACAATCAACAATTTCTTAAAACAAAAATATTAAACTAAATCTAAATAAAATGTTGAATAAAATCTAAGAATAAAAATAAAAAATAATATAAAATTTTAATTGAATTCTATTAAAGTCATAAACTAAAAGTGATTTAAAATAACTCAAAGTATAACAATCTTCAAACTATAAGGTAAATAGATAAAATTCAAATTTATATGCTAATATTATCATTCAAACAAAAATTAAAACTATTGAATAATAAAATCATAAATCAATATTACTAAATCAAAGCTAAATACTTAAGCATAAACCAAATTTAAAATAAATTTAAGCTAAACTAAATTAGCTTTTAACTATAACTAAAAAAACCAGTAATATAACTAAAATAAAGTAATTTAAATAAAATAAACTAACAAAAACTAAAATCGCTGCCATAGACCAAAAACTAAGAATTCATGGATTTTCAAGGTCGCTTGCCCCCACAGTTTGTATGATTGACTTATATTTATAATTTTCATTCATTTGATCCCCAACATGAGAATGGAAGGAGTGTTGATTTAGATGGGTCTCATATTGTTTACAGGTAGATATTATTAGAATGCCACAACGATTTGCATATTTCAGAAAAAATCATAAATAAGTTGCAGCGATAATTAGACGTCCTGCAGTCGACAGGCTGGTTGCGAGAAGTCCAGTGAGCATCACTTGGGGAGGAAACACTTACGTGAAAATCATTCCTTTCTCCTTGAGATTTTGCGAGTATTTCTTGCCTGCTTACACCTAATTTATCATTTTAGAGCATAAGAAGCAATTGGTGGTAATTGTTAATTATATATGTGTTTTAATTGGTGTTGTGTGTTAAATGGTGTTGTGTTTATATAGTGGATAAATTTTGGATTTCTAGTAGTAGTAGTTTTACTTTTTAGATAAATTCGAAGGTATTTTATGAGTGTTATCTAATTGGGAAGTTTGGACGCAGACATTGCACGATTTGGGAGCTCAAGGATTATGGTGATGGGTGCGGGGCCTATGGGATGTTCTCCTATAGAGCAAGCCACGAGAAGTCGCAATGGTGAGTGTGATCCCACTCTACAATGCAATGCCTCAATCTTGTTTAACTGGCAGTTAAGGACTACAGTAAATCAACTCAATACCCAATTAAGTGGCCACATTTACACGTGTGTTGATAGCTTCTCAATTGGTATGGAATTGGTATCCAACCCTGAAGCACACGGTAATATATGAATTTATTAGCCCATTGCTTATTTTCCATCTCATGTATCTCATGATCATGTATTGATTGGTATATTACTTTCGAGGATTCAAGAACGTGAGAGACGCTTGATTATATCTATATGATCAATGATGATGATGCCTCGCTTATGATGATGCCTCTAGCCTTGTCAACTGCAGCCATGCTGATTATACCATCACCTTTTGTCCATCATCAACTTCCTGTTATACTATATCAATTCTTTTGGTTTTCTTCATCAAAATATTCTCAAAGGTATAATTGGCCTTATTAGTTAGTAAGTATAGCAATATTTTTCTCCCGGCTACGGATAAAGAAGAGGAGCTTCCAATTATCCACATGTCTGGGTTTTCCATGCTTGACTACTCTTGCTATATTGTTTATCGCTTGTATTACCCCGATCTCTACATAAAAGTTTGGAGTGGAACCATTTAAAAAACCTTCACTAATGAAGGATATCTTAATTAAGATTCATCTCGCCAAGTTAGAAGGAAAAGCCCCTCAGGTTATAAATTTGACGGGCACACCAACATCAAAAGGATAACTCTGCGTTCATGAGATTAACTCTAAATCCAACACAACTCATCCAAACATCAACCGGATTCCATGTATTTCTAATATTATCATATATTTAAATTGAATTCTATCGAAATTAAAAATATAACTTCTTCTTCTTTTCCAAAAAAAATATTATTTGAAAAAACATCATATACTTGTAATTTTATAATATTTCTAATTAAAATTGGTAAATAAAATATTTCTAATATTTGACTAAATTATTAGCGTGCTAGTATAATATTTCACTAAATTATTAGTGTGCTGATATAATAAGAAGATTGACGTGATAACCGACTACACCACAACACCCTGATATAAAATGGCGATCTAATAAAATGCGTATATCGTACCTTTCTAAAAATATATATTTAACAGTGCAATCCTTGAAAAACAGGGTGGTGTTATATTTCATTAATTTGACAAAATACCATGCACGCTTATTTACATCGCGGAAACAAAACCATTGATTTTAACACCACATTTAATTTTCCTTTATCAATGGTATACATAGTTCTACTTTGAATGCTACCTAGTCCGGTGAGGTTATAATAAAAACGGCAAATAAATTGATTCATTCATTGATTGCGGGCTTGCTATTTCTTACAACTGTGAACCCTCTGTGATATAACAATTTAATTGATTGAGTGTGGCCAGGTAAACATGGACATGATGGTCTTATTTGGCCTCTTCCAGAGGTAAATAGACTATTTGGTAAATATTCTTCATACTATATATTTGTTAAGCACATTTATTTCATTTATGTTTCCCCAATGGAAACTAATGCTAGCATTAGTTTGTAAGCATTTATTGCTAAGCTACAACCATGGAAAAGCTCAACGAATGGACATTTTCTATACCTAGGCATTGAAAGTGACTATTCTTGTTAGTGAACACGTAAGCACATGTGTCAACACTTCTCTTGCATGTTGGGGATTGCATGTCGGATTGCATGTCACTCGTGTCTCTCTTGCATGTTAGGTATTTTTGGTTTTGGGTATTGTTTTTGAAGCTTTAGCTTTTGGTCAAGCTACAGGAAAGCAAGCAATGGATAACAATGCGTAGTGGCCGAACAATCGCGGAAAGCAAGAAATGGATATTGTTTTTTAAGCTTTAGCTTTTGGTCAAGCTACAGGAAAGCAAGCAATGGATAGCAGTACGCAATGGCCAAACAATCGCAGAAAGCAAGCAATGGATAGCAATGTGCAGTGGCCAAACAATCCCTTCTGCAAGGAAACCAATCCATGATAGACCCTCGGTCTTTCGCTTGGGTTTATTGCTCCTGGTAGAGATTCTCGGTTAATTGCTCCTAGCAAAGATTCTGGGTTATAGCAATCAAGCCTCAGAGTTAAGCCTTATAGCTTCACACACAGTTGCAACAGTGAAATCAACAACAAGCCTCATAGCCTCACACATAGCTGCGGTAGCGAAATCAACAACACAATATGGCGCATTATCATAGTCCGGTGACTTCCTCCAAAAATATTTTAGAGTATAGTATAGAAACCTTCAAAAAGATTTCAAAGTGCAGTGTTTTTCTATGCTTCTTTGTTCTTCTAGGTTTCATAGTACCTGTGTTTTTCTGCCATTCTAGGAGGAGGACATATACGGTTGCATTCTGGCCTAATTAATTGAAATTGCTTGCACTACTACTTCATATGTTGATTTATTTTCAGTTCCTAACTTCATGGCTACTGCGTCTATCGGCTTCGAATGAAACTGTCTAGCCTTAATTTAGCTTTACACCAAAACCCTCTTTTCTCTTGCATGCTTGATTTCATTTTAAAACTATAATTTCTCATTTTCATACCAAAAAAAGGAGCTCAACGGTTTTAAATTATCATTTTCATACGAGAAAAAAAAATCAAGCTGTTTTAAATTATCATTTTCATACGAGAAAAAAAAACTCGGTCGTTTTAAATTATCATATTAAGAAATAGAGAGTTTAATAACAAATAGATGTCAATATTACTGATAGGATAGCTCCCTGGGTGAGATGGGTTTTTGGTTCTAAGAGTAAGAAATAAGGGGTTTGATTCTCCTCGTCCCCTCCGTTTGGTGTTCATTTTCTCGGTATTTCTTCAGGATCCTTTTGGGGTACCCATTTAAGATAACTGGACAACTCGACATATTCACACCATGTTCTCACTCACTAGTAACCGTGTTATCCCTCATTTGGTTCGAGTTCGATTTCATAGTTATATTCCCCAAAAGGACATCATGCAGCAATTTTCTAGCACAACAATCCAATTGGTCGAAGACCAAGAAAGTAGAATTGACAAGGTGAGTGTAAATCAACATAACCAAACTCCAAAACGACTGTATCCGAATTCGACTTACAAGTGGGAACATTTTAGTTCAACCCCATGGAAAGATCATTCATTCCAAAGCCCAATAAACTCGGACAATTTCGGGCCATAACAAAATTGCATCCTCGGGATAAAGTTTTCCTAAAGGCACTATCCATGACTCTAACTAAAGTGTTGAAAGACGTATTCATAAATGACTCACACGGGTTTAGACGTAACAAAGGAGTTTGAACATCTTTATTTACTCTATGGTGTTGGGGCAAAATGGATCACTTTCTTTCAGCTGATGTTGTAGGTTGTTTCGACAATCTAGATCACGCAATCCTCTTTGAAGTCGTTAATAATGTGATTCCAAATCAATGTCTTATTAGCTTAATCCACAATTTTGCTAATGTAGATATCTTGGATGAGACAGGTAAAAACAAAGGGATTCCACAGGGATGTGTTGTCTCTCCTATGCTTATGAATATGTGCTTACACAACTTTGATGTAGAACTATTGTAATTTCTATCTACTTTTGACCATGTTCACTATCTGAGATATGCAGACGACCTGCTGATATGGTTTGGAGAGCCCAGCTCCCCCCTATTGGAGGACCGCATTCAAAACGAAATGAATGCATTAATGAAGGATATCCAGTTGGACTTGAAAATAAGCATTCATCCTAAGGGAAGCTCTTCCTCTATTTGGGCCAAATGATAAGTTATAGAAATGGAACCCTGAGTTTCATGGCTCCTTTGAATCGCATATGAAGTAAGATTAGGTCTAAACCAGTTCAACAGAAATGGGCTAAACTCAAATTGGAACACGTAAAAACCCATAAATCTCACTCCAAGATGATATTATTGGTTTTTCTTCAAATGCCTTCACTCATATTTTTCCTTATATTCGGGTATATCAAATTATGTTCAATTCAGAGAAATGATGAAATGGGAACTCTGCCATATTTGTTTAGTGATGCTGGCTAATGTTGCACATAAATCAAATAGGGAACATGTGCCACAAAAATATAAATCTAAACAGGGGATAGATGGCAGTAATCCCATTCATAATCCGAGTCAGAAAATAGTTTCGCGATGATAAAGCGTACTTTATGAAAACAAATCACCCAACTTATCCTCCTTTGTAAGCTAAGGTAAGAACTAACTGTACCTTCTTGTCCTTTGAGTCTGCCAGGGTAATGAATGTGCTCACTATAAGAATCAATGGGACATGAAAAGGAACAACCTATACCCCTGCCACTACTTATGCTGTTGGTGGATCATCTACTATCTATGCTAGTTTATCTGTTGCTGGATGTACTGTTGTGGGTGCTGATAGCTATGGACCTATATATTTATCTCAATCCAGAACATCTGGTTCTTAATCTCTATCACGAACTTGATATCCCCATATACATGTGCTTCACCTTTAGGTTAACCTAGGTGGGAAACTAGCTTTATTTATGGTTGGTGGCTAGCTTGGCTTTCTTGCTATCATAATCAACAGACTCGACTGAATTAGCTACTGCATCAGTAGACCCGACATAATTAGCTGATGCATCAATAGCTTAATCAATAGCATAATCAACTCGTGCTCGAGGATGTGGAACATGATATGCTTCTAGCTAGCTTGCTAGCTTTGGCTTTCCGGTGTAGCATGATTGCTGGTTCGAAGAATGCTTCGTATACAGAAACAATTTGTGCTTTTCTCTGATCTCGAATATGATATGCTTCTAGCTAGCTTGCTAGATTTGGCTTTCTAGTGTAGCATGGTTGCTAGTTCGAAGAATGCTTCGTATATAGAAACAATTTGTGTTTTTCTCTGTTGAAAGGCTTGGCATGAATTACTTTGTGAGTATAAAAAGCTAAAATTACTTTGTAAGTATAAAAAGCTGGCAAACAACATATGTAATACATGCACTTTAATCCAGACATTTCTTTAGAATTAACTATAACACATGTAATACATGTGCCATGCTCCACATGTATTATCATGGTGCTCCATGCTCATTTTTACAAAACAATTAGTGAACAATTTTATATACTTCAATTTAATTAAATATTAAATAAATTTCTAGGCCTACATTAATTTAATAATCTAATGTTATACTCCCATGTCAAGTATATTCTTTTCACACCAACAAAAACTAGTTAGCTTTATTTCACATCGATTCCATTCGCACGCAGCTGGTGCCATTTAGTCATTTAGTATTGCTCATCTAAACGAACCTATAAACCAGAAATAACAAATTTAAAACTATATGAGTATTATAAGAACCTTGGTGTTTCATTTTGTCTATTCTGTTGTTCATAAACCAATTAAACTTCACAAAGAAAAGGGAGTCCTAAATAAGTATGTACATTTTTATTTTTGTCTCCATGGCCAACTGGAATAAAGTTAACTTACTTGTTCCAATTTGTGTCTTTTGACATTAAATAAATTAGGAAATTAGGTTGACCTAGTTTCTAAAATAGATCTTAAATAAATTAGGTTGACCTAGTTTATAGAGACAGAGTAAAATAGATCCCAATTCTGTTGCTTTAACAAGGTCAAAATACTAAAATAGATCCCAAATCTGTTGCTTTAACAAGCTCAAAATACTAGATGAACTACTTCCCAGTGTCCACTCAAGGCAGGGACTTGTTGCCCCATAGTCGCCCTTGTTTTTATTATATTTCTTTCAAATGTGTTAGATTCATGAAATAAAACTTCTTTATATTAAATTATTTTAGTAGGTTATTTGATGGATTAGGCAATCTAACATCACAATTTTGATAATAAATTTTATCCCAAAGAAATAAATTTTATGCAAAAATTAAATATGATTTGGTGGTTGAGCATCTTACAAGTGCTTGCTTAGAGATAATTCAATTTTGTGTGTGCATCTGAAAACAAGTTACGTCAATGGTAGAGTGATAACTTCTTTGGCACTAAATTTAAAACGACATAGAAAAATAATCTAAAAATCAAGGGTGTGTTTCCCTTACATCATTAGCTATGAATGTAAATGAGTGAATCATAGGGAAGGCTGACTATGATCATTTTATATATTGATTTTTTTATTGTGGAACTTGATTCATTGGTTGGTGAAGGATAGGAATGATATTTTTGTTTATTAAATTTTATTCTTTTCCCTTAGTGAAAGTTAAGAGGAAATTATTACATGTAAAATATCAAATGTAACAACCTTTTTAAGTATTCAAAAATCATGGGAAATTAGTTAGTTATGACTACCTCTCATGGAAATGGTCATACGTGAATGACTTACTTAACACAATTGAATCCCAGAATGATATCTAATATAATGCACTGCGTAAACCCCCTAATACTTAAATTCAAAAAGAGTGAAGGGATCTCTACTTGAATGGTTCACAAGGCACAATACTTGCTAAGGTTTTGCAATTAGGGTAGCAAGCTAAGTGGGCTTGATTGTGGGGAAAACTCCATAGATAAGCGCACTTGAGCTAGAGGTGATCTGGGATGGGTGACCTCCCGGGAAGTCCTGGTTAGCGGGTGAAAGCCCTGGAAGTGATGCTTGACACTATGTGATTCATTTCAGTTGTTTCAATCCCACTTCTTCACCCCTATGAGCATCACCCGATGCAATGAGTGCTAAGCGAACTATTCAAAAATCATGAGAAATTAGTTAGTTATGACTACCTCTCATGGAAATGGTCATACATGAATGACTTACTTAATGCAGTTGAATCCCAAAATGATATCTAATATAATGCACTGCATAAACTCCCTAATACTTAAATTCAAAAAGAGTGAAGGGATCTCTACTTGAATGGTTCATGAGGCACAATACTTGCTAAGATTTTGCAAATGGGGTAGCAAGCTAAGTGGGCTTGATTGTGGGGAAAACTCCACAGATAAGCGCGCTTGAGCCAGAGGTGCTCTGGGATGGGTGACCTCTTGGGAAGTGCTGGTTAGCGGGTGAAAGCCTTGAAAGTGATGATTGATACTATGTGATTCATTTCACCTGTTTCAATCCCACTTCTTCACGCTTGTGAGCATCACCCGATGCAATGAGTGCTAAGCGAACTATTCAAAAATCATGAGAAATTAGTCAGTTATGACTACCTCTCATGGAAATGGTCATACGTGAATGACTTACTTAATGCAGTTGAATCCCAAAATGATATCTAATATAATGCACTGTGTAAACCCTCGAATACTTAAATTCAAAAAGAGTGAAGGGATCTCTACTTGAATGGTTCATGAGGCACAATACTTGCTAAGGTTTTTCAAATGGGGTAGCAAGCTAAGTGAGCTTGATTGTGGGGAAATCTCCACAATTAAGCGCGCTTGAGCCAGAGGTGATCTGGGATGGGTGACCTCTCGGGAAGTCCTGGTTACCGGGTGCAAGCCTCGGAAGTGATGATTGACACTATGTGATTCATTTCACTAGTTTCAATCCCACTTCTTCATCCTTGTGAGCATCACCCAATGTAATGATTGCTAAGTGAACTATTCATAAATCATGAGAAATTAGTCAGTTACGACTACCTCTCATGGAAATGATCATACGTGAATGACTTACTTAATGTGATTGAATCCCAAAATGATATTTAATATAATGCACTGTATAAACCCCCTAATACTTAAATTCAAAAAGAGTGAAGGGATCTATACTTGAATGGTTCATGAGGCACAATACTTGCTAAGGTTTTTCAAATGGGGTAGCAAGCTAAGTGGGCTTGATTGTGGGGAAAACTCCATAGTTAAGCATGCTTGATTCAGAGGTGATCTGGGATGGGTGACCTCCCGAGAAGTCCTGGTTACTGGGTGCAAGCCCCGGAAGTGATGATTGACGCTATGTGATTCATTTCACTAGTTTCAATCCCACTTCTTCACCCCTGTGAGCATCACCCGATGGAATGAGTGCTGAGTGAACTATTAAAAAATCATGAGAAATTAGTCAGTTACAACTACCTCTCATGGAAATGGTCATACGTGAATGACATACTTAACGCACTTGAATCCCAAAATGATATCTAATGTAATAACCTTCTCAACCTGCAACGCCATTTATGTTTAGTAGTGAACATCTTATGAACTTTATAAAGATATACCAAAATTTCCTAAGCACAAACGGTCTTGGGTAACCCATTAACAATATAGTGTCCCTGTGAGTTAATGAACCATGTAGCAAGACAGACAAATAAGCTATTTTCATGAAAAATAATAATGTATCAAGACATGACATACAACATTAACAGAGTTGTAAGGAGAAGATCTGAGACAAAAACCATACTAAACACGGTGAGAAAAGCTCAATTGTAAATCTTGTATAAACTGGTAAGGACAAAATACCTTCTGATTTAATAAACAAAATATTGTACAAAAATAACGAGACATGAGAACTTTCTATCTCAGTATAGCCAGAATTTGCAATACATCCATCTAGAGATAAGTTACAAGAATACCTATACTAAATTTGATTTATTGATGTGGTAACGCAACCATTATATCCCTCTATATTACCATAATCTTAGAGTTTCATCCTCAAAATTATAAAATCCTCTCAAACACTAAATACCAACACAAAATTCCTCTACCTAGTTGAGGTCGATAAACCCCGGGTGGTAGTAAACTTCTCAACAAAGAACAAATAGTAAAAGGTAGGAAGGAACACCTGCAAGTTCACCGAGATTGAGCCGTAAGTAACCAATGATGGCATATTCCCCATTGGGCCAAAGATCTTTGATAGAATGTTGAATGGGGTATTGTTTCCACTGCACATTCTGTACTGGACCTTTTTTTCCCTTAAAATAAAAACCAGTTAAATCCATAAGTAACTAATTCATTCAATCAAAGAGCACTAAGACAACCCATATGTAATATTATTGCCTTGTCAACATCATTCCAATGAGGAATGCATCGTTTAAGCAATAACTAAAATTTGAAACGTAAAATGGTGCCCAAGAACAATGAAAGAAATATTTCTCATCAGATAGGATAAGCCATGTGAACCAAGGGATATAAAAAACCCTCTTTGTTTTCATCGTCACATCACAAAGGGGATGTTGCTTGCTTGTGGATTCTATTGGACCTTCTCACCGGGGTGACCGCCTTGTGCTCCTCATATAAACTAACCTCTTTTCAGACGATGTTATCATAAGTTGTAAAGCTTCCATAAGAAGGCGAGTCTATGGACAATTTTGGTGTAATTGCATATTCTTGATCAATTGTAGAGGAAATGTTGTTTCCTATTCTTGACCTCCTTTCATATGTCTAAGAAATATTGTCATATGCACTTGCTCTACTAATGATACTCCTATCTGAGCTACTAATATCTACTAGAAAATACTTAGAAAGTAATTCCACACGAGACGGAGAAAGCTTGGAATTTACTTGCTTCTCTGTCCTGTTTTGCGGGGATGAAATAAACTGCACCCTAGAGTATGGGGAGTGGTAAATGTCTCCTGTTTCCTTCATTGCTTTAATTGATTTCCCTCCAACTTCACTAGATATTTTAGAATTTCTCCTAGAGGCATAAATAAAATAAATAGAAGCTAATGTAGTAGCTACTAGAATTGACAAACCTATAGTTGCACAAGGCAGAAGCTCTCTTACTAATTTCTTTGGAAAGCTGGAAGCATCGATTCCAGAACCAATGAAGTCTTTTGCTGCAGATGAAGGAGATAATTTAAGTGCTCTCTCTTAAAATTGGGAATTCATAGAGTCAGTCCTCTATGTGAATTGAAATTCCTTCACATGTTACTCCCCATCTACATTTGAAGGAGAAACACAACAACTTTCATCTTCAAGAGTCACATTCTCTGTTATGAAACCAACTCACAAAAAGATAGAAAAGATAGATGAACACCTTAGAAATAAGCCTCTTCGAGGGGGAAACCTCCTTTACATTACAAAAATGAACAATTCTTAGATGATACAAATGACAAGATCTCCTTTCTATATATAGGAGTCTAAGGGGTCATAATATAATCAGAGCCGACATAAAAATAATAATGTAAGGGCACAATAATGACAATAGTGGGCTTCTATGGGGCACAATAATAACAATATGGAGACTACATGGGCACAAAAATATAATAAGGGGGTTGTAATGATAACAATAAGGGGTTACACTAGTAGTATAAGGACCTAACATGCCCCTCTCCTTCAAAAAGTGTTGTCCTCAATGCTTGAGTAGTTCTTGATGCTTTTGTATAAATTATTTTCCTCCCATGTGGAATCTTCAACGGGTAAGTTCTTCCACTTGATGAGATACTCTGAAATTGATCCATTTCGTAGCTTTCAATTTCTCGGTTCTCTGACTGCTTCAGGTTCTAATATGATTTTTCCTTCCTTGTCAAGTTCTCGCAATACTGTTTGAACTGGGATCTTCTACAAATTTTGAATGAGTTCCCACTCCTTTGGTCATATGGATATATGTAAGGCCTAATGTTTGGAGGAACACTTCATGGAATCAAATGAATAGCATGATCATGATCACGAATAGGTAGGAGGCCTTTGGGAGTCTCAAATACCTTGGAATGATTTTCCAAAACGTTTTGAAGATATGGAGAAATACAAGATTTCGATGTCGGATCCTCTAGTGAACATAATTGTGAAATTACACCCTGTTGTTCTTTATTTAGAAGCTTTGTCACACTATTAGAGTTGATTATCTTTCCAGGTTTTCCTTAAATACCCCTCAATTCAACTTCCTTTCCTTCCCAAAAAAATTTCAAGAAAAGTTCTTGAAAATTAAAAGCTATCGTACTCAAAGATTGTAGCCATTGGACTCCTAGTAAAACATCAGCACCACCCATTGGAATGGAAAGCATTGGGCTATTCAATACATATTCTCCCATGGATAGCTTGATATTATGGCATTTTCCAGAGAAATTTAGGGTTCCTCCACTTACAACCATCACTTGACACTCCGATGCTGGATATAAGAAGTAATTCAATTCCTTGGCTATCTTACAATGAATAAAATTATGGGTACTGCCTGAATCAATCAACACTCTTACCTTTTCTTCTTGATATGTCCTTCTATATTGATAGTTTGAGGAGTGGTAATTTCTCCCAATGCATTACAAGATATGGTCGGATTGATTTCTTGAGACTCGATGTGATCTTTCAATTCTTGAACATTTTTCTTCTTGATATGTCCTTCTATATTGAGAGTTTTAGGAGTGGTAATTCTTTCCAATGCTTTACAAGATATGGTCGGATTCATTTCTTCTTTCTTTGGGGTTGGTTCTTGGTGTATATACTCTTCTTTTGACATTTCTTGATCTTTTTCTTCCTCCTCTCCAAAATCAATGTAAAATAATTTCTTCTCAACACACTTATGACCTTTAATGTATTTGTTATCACAATTGTAACAAAGCCCTTTTTCTATTTTTTCTTCCAATTGTTGTGGTGTAATCCTTGTGGGTTGTGGAAGGCTAGGAGAAGCAACACTTCCATATTTGTAGTTGTGAGAGGTAGACTTCCTTGTTGCCATAAGTTTGCTTTCTACTTTGTAACAAAGCCCTTTTTCTCTTTTTTCTTCCAATTGTTGTGGTGTTTCTCTAAAGAAGGTGTTGCTCTTTGTATCCTCATAATGGCTATCATTTCCTCCGTGAAAATTGACCATGTAACAAGTTGTTTACGAGAACAAATCCCTTTATACCATAAAAATTGATCTGGTTCTAAATATGAAGATGCAATACATACCTTTTGTAACAGTGGTACACCATGTACATCAAAATATTGCTCCATTTGTAGTATCCAATTTACTGGATCCTTTCCATCAAACTTCCTCATATCGCCTTGTCTTGATTTCAGGAGCTCGATCTTGAAATGACTTTAACTCTGTACTTTCAGATCTCAAAGTTCTGAAATTGTATCCTGTAGTAGCCCTCTGAGTCCTCTTTCTAACCCCGCAAGTCTGATCATAATTTGATTCTCCAAGAAAGAGTTATGTCCAATCTCCTAAGGTGACCTGATTATATAATGTTTCAGCAAATTGAACTCGTATGACTGGCCAGCTGAATCTTACTCTTGTCTGAGTCGATACTCTACACTCTGCAATACACATCAATTTGTCTGATCCAATTATCCAAATTCTCTGCGTTCAACTCTCCATCATATATTGGTAAATAAAATTTAACATCTAATTTAATCAAAGATGCCTTCTATTTATGTTCAGGGCTATTAGGAGGTGTGAGAGAGATTTTTTCTTTCCCTTTTCCTTTTGAGTGGTCATAGAGGAGAGACTCTTCTTCTCCTTTATCTTTCTTAGAGCCTGATGAGTCCTCATCTTTATGTTTCCTAAAGTCCTTATACATTTCCTCTATCATGGACCTCATGGCCAGGAAACTATCTATGAATTGAGGGTCTGGTCCTAAAGTACTTTCCTCTGACATTTTCTTCTGAGGATAGACTCTTCCAATTTCCAGATTAGTCTCGACCAACTCTCCTTCTCTTAATTTAAGCTTTGATCTAGTTAGCATTCAACAACAAAATCCAGCATAAGCTTGTCTAACCTCAACAACCTAGGAGCTCTGATACCACTTGATCTGAAATCACTCATGAATGATCTCAGTTAATTAATGAAGGTATTACAGACTCATGTGCTGGGGTGTGTCTATGTTATTTTAAACAATGGATCGATAATATTGCAAAATACATAGACACTTGAAACAGTAAGAGAAACACAGTAAGAAAATATAAAAACACAACAAATTTAATAAGGAGTTCACCCAATCCTCCTGGGCTATGTCTTCTGGTCCAACCTTCAGTGGTGGCCTTTTCTATTGTGTCTTAAAGCAGAGATTTTACAATAAGGAGCTCAATTTGAGTCTCACTTAATAGATGATGATTAGTAGGGTGGTACTTGGATTCCCCAAGCTTCTAGAGTACACAGACTCCCCCTTACTCAATCTGGACCTCAACTGGTCTCAATGGTATGAGTCCAATTTGGTACTCAGTACCTGACAGGTATACACAGAGGAGTTGCTTGAACCTCTCAAGCCCTCTCTGGAGTTCATAGACTCTCGGACTCTCTCTGTCTCTGTCTGCTCAATGCTGCCTTTGCTTTGCAAGTCAGCTCGACTTCTCTGTTCTTTGCAATTTCCTTCTTTCTCTACTTATGTTCCCCTTGTTCTTTGTCTGTTCATGGCTTAAAGCCAATCTTTTGCTTGATTGTTCGTTTCCTCTTCCCGACTCTCTGGATCGCCTGCCTCTATCTGTTGGAATTCCCTTGCTCTGCGTCGTCATCGCTGTGTAATGCTGCACAGTGATGTGGCCACTTGTCGCCTTACGGACTAAGTGTCAGTTTTCTTTTGATGGTCATTATTTCCATTACTCCAAGATTTTCCCATGAAACTGATCCTTCTGTCAGCTCATTGGTCATTCCGAACTTCAAATATTTATGTGCCTCAATCTATTTTCTCGTCAAATCCAGTCATCCATCAGGTTAATTCTCCGTCGTTGATTTGGAGCCTTTAGATCCTACTGTCTTCGTCTATATCGCGTGGGTAAGTTGCTTAACCGTCACTCACGCGATGTAAGTGGTTTCTCTCATCCCCTGGACACACGTCACCCAGTGTATGGCATCGCACTGAACTCGGCCAAACCCACTTATCGCTTGAAGTGCACCCAATATCCTGCGGTTTTGGGCACGGGACCCGCCTTCTAACAATTTCCGCACGGTTTCCTATTTTCCCTCGTGACCGAGTGCTTGGGGCTTTCCTTCTCTGAGGGTTTTGTCATGCGTATCAGAAAATACCTTTGTTTCTGGATTTGGGCTTCTAATTGCCAATTTACGTCCATGCGCGGTCTCCATGGGCCAATGGTAAGAGCGCTTTGAATAAGGGTCCTCGTTGCTCCGTGCAGGCCACAATTGCCATTGTCCAAAGGTGATTTTTGATACTTGTTATTCATAAGATTTTATTTGACATAATTTTGAAACAATCATGAGAAATGTTTAAGGATCCAATTTGGATCAAAAGGAATTAGAGCTAAATGGTGACATTTGTAAAGTTCTTTAACCTAGTTGACCATGAGCAATATATGTATCTAATGAACTCCTTTTTACATAAAATTGAGGCTTTTTAATTCTCCATAGTTATTAGATCCAACTCCAAGCCCCATTTTGAGAATAAATGAATGACTTGTAGATAGGAATAATATAGCTCCCCCACCACATAAATGTGACTCTCTTTGAGATGTCTTGTCAAAATAAGTCAAAAGCTTATCCCTATTTATGTTGGTCACATTGATCTCTCTCTCTTTTGGTGCTTAATTTTTTTTTGGAATCATTATTTCTAGCGAACCAAAATGTCTCAACAAAAAAGTAAAAGGATAACGATATAGGTGATTTACTGATTTGTTTTTTTTCTCTTTGCATAATGCACATCTATCAATGTGTCATATTAGACATGTGATATTGATAAGTCATGATATATATAAATTGTTTTTTAATACATTAAATTGAAATATAAATATAGTAAAAAGACCTTCTTATAATTTTTTTAAAACTATATATCATATAATAATAAAAAATAAAAACAATAAATTTAGTTATAAAATAAAAACAATAAATTAAAAAAAAGAAAAATCATATTTTCAAGCTCTTCGAGGGAAAGCTGTCACCAGAATTTTGTGCATTATTATATCTCATACGAATATTTTGTGCATTACACAATCAAATGTACTACCTCATACCATGCTTTTGCTATCACACATACTGGTCAAGGTATTCTTCTATAGTGGTGTATTTCATATCGGGGTACAGCTCACCCACTTCCACACCTTCATCTCCAATTTTGAATTTGGTTTGATCTCCCTTCACGAAAAAGGAGTATCGTAATGACAGTAAAAGAGCCGCAGGGAATGACGCTTCTGTCTCAAGTTACAACAATGCAGCAGCAGGCGTGGAGTGTTTGACGAGAAGGAAAGTGGGATGGGCGAGAGCCAGGCTGGCTTTGGCGAGATAACGACCAATGTAGCCTATTGCTCCAATTATCAGAATCCTGCTGCTGCTTCCCATTTCCTAGTATCACTAACAATGCCTGCGACGATGATGAATCCCCCGTCACGTCACGCGTCCTGTGTGGTCCCGTATCAGCGGATGTGGCATGTGATGAAGGTGAAGGGCAAGTGCTAACCAGCCTGCCATAGGGCATTAAATGCCCGGGTACATGCAGGCTATATAACAAAATAACACACAGCGTTTATTTTTAATTTATGTAGCCACTACGCGAGAGTGTTATTTTGTTATATAGTCTGCATGTACCAGGGCATTTAATGCCCTATGGCAGACTAGTTAGCCCTTGCCGTATTGAAAACCACCGAGAGTCCAATGGCTCAGCTGCCACCACTTCATAATCATATTGTCTTAATAAATTAAATATTAATTTTAAAACCAAATTTGAAATAAGTCCGGCGGACAGTTAGTATGTACCATTATTAATGTCAACCGCGTGACAGAACGGAGGTGGAAATCGCCGGAAAAGGGCCATAGATAAACGTGGATGTCGTTGGCCCTTTACCTTACGCCCATATTTTTATCTAATTAAATTAAATATTATTTTTAATATTTTTCTATTAATATTTTGGGTTGACTTTTGTATTTTATTGAAATAAACATTATTTTTAATTAACACAGAGGAGGAGCCATGGCATTGTTGTATTGATAGGTGAGAGCATTTTTCTTTGTTTCTAATTTCTCAAACAGATTTACATGGTAGACAGACAAGTGTATGGATTTTTCAGATTGGCGAGCATCAGCGGAGGAGGAACGCATGCAGTGGAGGAGCAAGGGGTTTCTGAGGAGCGTGAGCAGGAGCAGAGGAGGGCGTACAACAGCGCGAGCATCAGCGGAGGAGGGCAAGAAGGGGAGGAGCAGGGGTTTCTGTGGAACGCGTGCAGGGGTTTCTGAGGAGCGTGAGCAGGAGCTGAGGAGGGTGTACAGGAGCACGAGCATTAACGGAGGAGGACGAGCAGGAACCGTGCAGGGGAGAAGCTTAGTTTCGAACGAGGAGGATTAGGAACGCGAGCAGGAGCGCGAAAAGGAGAAGAGGAGGGCGAACAGGAGCGCGAAAAGGAGCGGAGGAGGGCGAGCAAGTGTGCTTGCAGTAGGGGAGGAGGGCGAGCACGAACGCGTCAGAGGAGGAGTGCAGTACCGGAGGAGGGCAAGTAGGATCGCATGCAGGAGGGCGCCTAGGAGTGGTGAGGAGGGGAGGTGCGAACAGAAGCGTAGGAGCGGCGTGCAGCGGAGGAGCAGGGGTTTGAGCACAGGAGGGCGTTCAGGAGCGGCGAAGGAGTGCAGAAGCGAAACGACCCTATGGACTTTGTTTTGGTGCAGGAGCGGGAACAGGAGCAGGGGTTTGAGCGCAGAGCAGAAGAGGAGGACATGCAGGGGGTTGAGAGCAGGGGGTTGAGCGCAGGAGAGCGAGCCAGAGCGGGAGTGGGAACGTGGAGATCAGGGAGGTTTCTCCTCAGGCAGCGAGGGCATCACCAAAGGCGTGCGGGGATCTGAGTGGGCTTCACCGGCGACTCCGCGGTTTTTCTCCTTACTCGAGCGGCGAGAGGCTACAGAGAGGTTTTCGTCCTGCTCACTTCAGCTTCTGGTCTTTAAGTTTCTCTACACGGGGGCGAGTTGGCTACCCTTGCCGCCTCTGCCCCCGGTGATCGCCTCTGCTCCGGTGGGACTTCTCCTTCTCGGCAGCAATCTGGTTTGTTTCTAGCCAAGGCATATCCATTGGAGCGTTGAGGGAATAGTGTTGCTTCTGACCTATTTCGTGTCACTTCTATGGATGTCTCCATTGGTCCTTTCTGCAAGCAGATGTGGATGATTGTGGCAACGCTTCCTTTCTCTATTTCTCGTCTAATTCAGGTGGAGAGTTTGAGGGGGCAGGGATGGAGTGGCTTCTGTTGCTGCTCCCTTTCCTCGTTTTGCGCCTCTCATTCCCTTTTGGGCAGACAGATCTTATTGCTCTTTCTTCTGATGCTTGTCTGCATGGTTTTTTGGTGCCTCTTCTACACCATTTAGATGGTTTGCCTTGTCTGGGGGGCAATATTGGCCTTTCGGGGCCTTATTTGGGATCTTTATTAGCATATTTTCTTGTGGCTTGGTCCATGTTTCTGCATATGCTTCTTGCATTTGCTCTATGTAATCTTCTTATATGAATGTTTCGGCATATGCTTCGTGCATTTGTTCTATGTAACCTTCTTATATGAATATATTACGCTTTTTCTTCTGAAAAAATATTATTTTTAATTAATTTGATAAATGTGGTTCTTTTAAAATAGATTTTACAAAATTTTAATTTAATTATCAATTATTATTAAGAGTTTTCTAAATTTATTTTTCTCACAAGGCTACAAGGTCGTTGAAAGGATAAACTATTGGGAAATACAATAACCTCAAATAATTATTTGTGTTTGTAGAATTTTTTTGAACCAACACTATGTAACTTGTTGTAGCCTTTTGAAATATAGTCAACTAAAGTTTAACTTTATTTGTGTGTATTTCTTTACTCAAAGCTTAATATATACAAAGAGGGTGTGTATTCATTTCACATTCTATAAGGGACTCTTGGTCTTCTTCATCACTCATTTCGTCTACCTACTTATGATGTACAAATGATTTACAATGACACACAAATTCCAAAGGATTATCTATCCAACACTCCCCCAATTAAGTCAAAGGGGTATCTGTAAGTCCAAGAATCATTTTAAACTTTTCAAACTTTTTTCTTCTCATTTTTCTGGTAAAGATGTCTATAATTGTTCATTTGTGGAATAATGCCTCAAATGAATAGTCTTGTCCTATACATGATTTTCAGTCAAATTACTTTTTATTGGTGTGCTTAGTTAAATCATGGAAGTTGGGATTCTTATACAACTTGTTTGTAAAAGTATTTTAAATTAGAAGGGTAGGATTTAGTTGTTTCCGTACACATATTCAAGTATTTTCTCATACCACATAATTTCAATTGTTGCTTCTGCAACTGCCATGTATTCTACCTTTGTTGTACAATGTGCTAGAACTAGTTGTTTGTGTGACCTCCAAGAGGCAATTGTTGATCCAAGACTCCTGAGATACCCTAAATTTGATATTCCATTATACATATCCCCATCAAATTCTGAATCAAAGTATCCATTTAAGCTAAAGTCATCCATTTTGGAATACTTGAGTTTAAAATATTGAGTTCCCTTCAAGTATTTCATCCCTCCTTTTACAGCACACCAATGTCTTTCACAAGGTTTTTTGCATAAATTTGGAAAGAATCCCAACAACAAATCATATATCCAATCTGCTGGGGGTAAGGTATATAAGAATTTTCACAAGCTATCTATACTCGGTTGCACCATCAAATTCATCCCATTCTTTTGATGTGAGCTTCAAATTTTGTTCCATTGGAGTATAAAGAGGGTTACATTCAACCATGCCAAACTTGTTCAACTATACTCTAATATATTTATTTTGGGAGATCCATATGTACTTTGGTTGTTGAGTCACTTTCATGCCCAATTAGTATTGAATTAGATGCCCCAAATTTGCTCAAATCCATTCTTAAAATATTTCTTTATGGATTTAATACAACTTTTGTTTTTCCTTGTCATCAACAAATCATCTACACTATAGTGTGGTCATTGATGACAACAAGTGTCATTGATGTCAAAGGGGATGCTTACGGAAGTAGCAATTTCATTCATGAATCAGTATTATAACTTGGTCTCTTGCATGCCCTCATTAAGTGAAGTCAAATAGGTTTGATGATTTATTGATTTTATTTATTTATTTATTTATTTTTATTTTATTTTTTATTTATTTATTTATTTTATTTTATTTTTATCAATATTATGATGTCCTAATGAATCTATGGATGGTATGGTCAGACAGTCCTCTGTGAGACCTTTCCAACGGTATATCACACTTAGAAAACTCCTCTTGGATCTATGGTTCAATGAACAAATCTGCGAAACATAGCAACCTAAATTGCATGAATTTTAACGACATTAAAGTTCGAGCATGTTGGTCCAAATAGAAAATGGCATCAACACATGGTATTCATCCACCCATGTTATTCATCCACCAACGGAATTTACCCATGGTTTCGTAAGTGGCATCCACCCATGGTATTGTAAGTGACATCTACCCATGGTTTTCATTCATCCATAGTATTTGCCCATGGTATTGTGACATCCACCCATCGTATTCATTCACCCATGGAATTGACCTTCGGTATTGTAGTTGAAATATATTATAAGTAACAAGTCATATTTTGTAAAAGGACAGTTTGTTCGCTACAATGTAGCTTTTACAGTTATTCTCCTCTTTAATAAAAAAATTCTTTGTGGTTTTGTTTATTGGTCATTCTCCTATTTCTCTTCTAGCATTTAAATTTTTCAGATCTTGGGGGTCTCCCCTCAGGATCCAGATTAGGGGTATCAGAGCAGGTTATGATTCCATGTGAATGAGGGTTTGATGCATATTTCAGTTTCAAATTTTGCAGCAATATTCAACAAACTTCAGGCATGTGCTACGTCCTCAACAAAGCATTTTCTTGGGCCAAGCGGGAATAATATTTCTTTTTTCATTTTTTGTAGGAATGTTTTTGGGCGATGAGTTTGCAGATCAGATCTAAAATTTTTGGTGCAAAATTTACAACAAAAAAAATAACATTTATGGATTCCTTGCGAAAAATTACCCAAATTCAAAAAAAAAAAAATCAGCGAAATCGGAGTCCGGATGAGGGAGATATCGCTAATTTAAAATCAGTTATGTTACAGTAATGTTTCAGACGTCAATTCGTGGATGGTGGCTCTCCTATTTATTTTTGAAAATTTGGTACATAATTTTAGAAAAGTGATTCTATATCTGAGATCCTTTCAAAAAATTGTTCAATTTAAAAAAAAATGGGTCAAATCGGAGTTTGGATGTGGGAGATATCGTTGATTTAAAATCAACTATTTTTTCAGAACTTTTGTGAGGGTGGAAAAGTTGAAGCACGAATTTGAGATTCTAGAGTGTCCAAATAAGGATTTCCAACACATGGGAAGATGCAAAATTGTCCTTCTGTTTCTAGAAAACATGTTATAATAAATATTCTGAGTTATATTGATTGAGTTATGTCCATTTTTATTCTCGAGCAGCATTCAGAGCTGGTTCCCTTTGGAGACGTGCCCTCCCACCCCGCTTTAATAGGCACCTACTTCACATTCATCAGTTTTAGAAGAACAACATTCGGCTTGGATTCTTTTGAGATGTTCTCTCCCACCCCTGGCTATGTAGGCACCTGCTACTTCATCAACAAACAACATCGCGATTATGGGTCAACCACACAAAATCCTTGTTATCGAAGTCAATTTGTTAGGCCGCACACTCTTAGTATCACAGTTGGTCACAAGCATTACAGGGTATCTCTATCCTCAAATCTTCGTTTGTCATGGGTATGGGTCATCCACAAACCCACATTTCATCGAAGTCTATTTGCTAGGTCGCACATTGTGAGTATCACAGTTGGTCACAAGCATCATAGGGTATCTCTATCCTCAGACCTTTGTTCATCATGGTTATGGGTCATCCACAAACCCACACTGCATCAAAGTCCATTTGCCAGGCCGCACACTATGAGTATCACAGTTCATCACAAGAATTACAGGGTATCTCTATCCTCAGATCTCCGTTCATCATGGTTATAGGTTAACCACATAAAACACTTCTTTTCAGTGGCTCTTCATATTCAACAATGGTTTTGCAAGAGGGAACTTCACACGATGGGACCATTGCTTATTAAGGAGGGAGGAATGATCCAAATAGAAAATGGAATCAAACCATGGTATTCATCCACCCATGTTATTCATCCACCCATGGAATTTACCCATGGTATTGTAAGCGGCATCCACCCATGGTATTGTAAGTGACATCCACCCATGGAATTGACCCATGGTATTGTAACTGAAAAATACTATAAATAACAAGTTACATTTTGTAAAAGGATAGTTTGTCTGCCACAATGTAGCTTTTACACTTATTCTCCTCTTTAATGAAAAATTTCTTTGTGATTTTGTTTATTGGGCATTCTCCTCTTTTTTTTCTAGCATTTCAATTTTTTAGATCTTTGGGGCCTCCCCTCAAGATCTAGATCACATGTTTTCATAGATCAGATGGATTCGACAGCTAGATGAGAATTTGAATGACATATGTCATATCAATCTGCCCAAGGTTTAACCATGGTTGACCCTCCATGTTGGATAATCCCATATTGGCACGTGGCATATTTATATTAACCAAAGATGATGACAATAATGATAATGAAATGTGGCAACTAACTATAAGTTGGAAGGAAATGATGTGGTAGCAAGATGAAGTGGCGATGATGAAATGGCTTGACACATCATTTGGATGAAGTTATCAAGGTGGCGCAGTGACACTAGTGATTTTCAAGTGGCAGGAACAATTAACACATTTTGATTGGTGAAAAAGTTGAAAATGGATGACACGTGGCACCTCTCACAAGATGCCACATGGCATAATTTCATCATGTTGATGTCACTATGTGGATGACCATGGCCCTCTAGGGACTAGGTCACAGGGCATGGTCATAATGGGAAAGGGAACAAGCTTAAGTCTCTTTAGGTCCCGACATTGGTCACATGGTCCATTCAAAACATTCATATGGTTTAATTTACAGTGATGTTGGTGTGAACTTCGGTTCCATGGTCAACCCTCCATAATCCTAGGACCACACACACACACACACACACACACACACACACACACACATAATAGATATATATATATATATATATATCCTCACACATTATGGGCTCAAGGAGGAAGAAAATACTCATCGAGTATAACAAGAAACACAAGCTCTCTGGTTGGAAATAGAAAGTTTGGTGTTTGTGGTTACATTCTTTGTTCTGATTCGATGGTTTCTCAGAGAGCAATGAACTCTAGCCTCGTGGTTCTAAGTATATTTTTCTAGTTTTGTTTTGGTTTGGTGGTTTGTTAGAGAGCAGTAAACTCTTGTTTTGTAATCCTACTCATGGTCATGTTGTTTTGGTTTATGGTTCCACTAGGATTGGAACCTCTAAATCATACTACAAAGGTGGTTTGACTATAAATGGAGGTGGAACGATGATTGACCACAGACCATTGGATTAATATTATCAAAACATGGATCAACTCTTATATGAATAGTGACATAGTTGGATGATGATTGGCCATATTTGTGTATACAGTGAGATGAGTTATAATGTTGAGACTATAGAAATATGGTGATATAATTGCAACTGCTCAAGAATTTTAATCTAAATCAAGAGACACGATTCTACTCCGCTGCTCCGCGCAAATTAATTTTAGAACAACATCCACAAACATGCATCAATCACATACACAAGTACAGATATTTATCTAGGGGAAACCAACTGGTAAAAACCCCTTAAGCCTGCTTATGTTAATTAGACGAATAGAGAATGCATTACAATTGCTTGCTCGTGTTTAGCTCAACCTGCAATTGAATAACCTTTCTCTCTACTCAATGAGAAGCTCTGACCCAGACTCAGTCAATTTCTGCCTCCACATAAGCTCTTATTTCCTTGCATAAATCGTGAGGAATTAAGCCCCTATTTTTTAGGAATTTTCCTCCAATTGATTGCGCAATTCCCAAGGATTGATATCTGATTGCATGCAACACTTGTACACTCAATACTAGTCTACAACTGGTGTTACACTACCTTGGAATCTCCACCACAATTAAGGAACTCAAATTCTCTGCATGCACTAGATATTTTAGGTTGATTGATCAATTAACTGGATGACCACTAAGTTAGATTGTTGTCCCACTACACAACTGACCTCCAAATAGTTCTATCAATAGTTAGAACTAGTTCAACTAAATATAAATGGAAAAAATTGAACTCAGTTGCTACAAATTAGCAATCACGCATGCATAATTGAACTCCAAGCCCTCTAACTCGAATTTATTGAGTTAGCTGAGTGACTCAAGAGCCATGTCTCCTCAGTTAACAAACTCCAAGTTTTCTATTGATGCGGAAATTCAAATTTTATCAATTTGACCAAGGCAAAACCAAATTGAGACTTTCTTGCTACACTTATCAACACTCCGTCTTAGCAAGAAAGGGATTTTCAACCACCCTTATCCTACACCTTTGGAATTTGAACTTCACTCTTGACAAAGCCTTTATGACCCAAGTGGATATTAGTGGTCACCCACCTATTCCACTTGGACCCCCACCATTGTTTCTTTCATTTTTTCAGTTTCCTTAATTTAGCACAATTTACTATTTTTGGCAGTTTTTCGGGTCCCAAACTTCCAGAGCCATTTTGAGGCCCTAAATGACGTTTTTTGGGAAAATCATGAGTGAAAAATCTAAGTTTTAAACCAAATATTCATTGTCACCATTTGTGGTCCTCAAATATATCTTTCTAACGAGGTATGATGTGCATCATACGGAGATCGTATACCAAAGTTACAACCCCGGGAAGTTGATGTACCAATTTACCCCAATGGGGCCCATAATTTGGCGTTTCATCTCCTAGGGTTAAGTTTTTGGATGTTTGGGATTTTCCAGTGTTTCTCAATAATAAATAGGCCCTCAAGCCACATTGTAACATAGTTCAGAGTCATGTAGTTGTCGCATCTCTTCTCAGAGATAAGCTACCATTACCCGAGCTAGTTTATTTCCATTCTGTATATAAGCATATATCAGTTCTTTGATATTAATGAAATGAAGTTTTATTTACATTGCATTTATATGTTTATGATTATATCTGTAATTTTTTGCATTCCTATTTAAATTTGAATCAGTGGTATCAGAGCAGTCTTCTCTTTCTCAATCCTTCTTTGCATGTCCCCAACAAGGTCAGGGTATAAGGAGTTAGGGCTCGATCTGGTTGAACCTTTGCAAGATCAGCTTCACAAACCCCGACGGCTGCCTATGGGGAAAGAAAAGAAAGATGAGGGAGTAGGAGATCCTATCAAAATATTGCCCGAGGAGGCCCTCGAGAAACAAAGGAATGCGGTGATGGATAACTTTGCCTAGATCCTTCAATGGTTGCCCACCGTCGGCACATCCACATCTAGCAGCCACTCTCGAGGTGTTACTTTGTTTAAGGTAAAAATAAACTTTTCCATCCCATATTTGAGGGCTAAATAGATGTAGATACAGTAGATAAATAGTTAAATATGCTGGAATGATATTGTTTTGTTCATGATTTTTCCAGCTGGGAAAATATTACTTTTCTCTTCTCAAAGCTGCCCCCTACATCAAGGACTGGTGATAAACCTATTGTGAGAAGAATAATGAAAGTACGCCCTCACTGTTTTCATCCGCACCCACTTGTAATTCATTATGGGATGCCATCAAGGAGCAATACTACCCTGAAATACATAAAGTGGACCACACTGCGGCAGGGAAGGGACCAAGTGGTGAGCACCAGTATTGCAACAATAATGTTGCAACTCCTAGGCTGCCTACTTTACTCTTATCAACTCGGTAGTTCGTAACAAACTTGGAAGTGTCGGTGTTGTATGCACAAGTACTAGTTCTTACTACAGGTTGTCACTTGGTGAGCCAGTGCAAGATCACTAGGAGCTCAAGCTAACTTCTATGGATTCTAGAATAAGCTCTATATGTGATGAAAGGAGAGAAAGATTACTCTACAAATGCTACTCTAACTGTAGAAAGGAGAACGACTGAGATGTAAAGCAAACCTAGTAAACCCTAATAAACCAACTAATCCTACTTTTGCAAAAAGCACTATGAAACCCATGAAAGGAATGTCATTACCTACTCAAGGAAGTAAACAACATCTAACTAAGCTATTTCTGGAAGTAAATAAGCAAAACACATCTTTTCTTATTTTTATGTGAATTTGACATGCATATGATTTATTGTGTGTGAATGTGGCAGTGAATAGGTGGCGTTGGAGGGTGGCTTTCAGACTTGAGAGGATGTAGGATGGTGTGGATGGGTCCTGGGAGGCCTCAAGTGGCCTTCTAGAGGCTTTTCCCACACTTAGCCTTCAAAAGAAAGCCTACAGGAAAATCTACAGGAGGACACAGGAAATCTACAGGAGGAAAACAGGGCCACTATAGGAGGCCTACAGGAGGAGGCCGAGAGTAGTTTTCATTGTTTTGAGGGTGTAAGAGTGGGTGGAAAAGGTGGATTAAGGTTGGAATGAGGTGTTGGAGTGCCTAAGGTATACCAACAATCACCAGGAGAGAGGAAGATGATTGGGTTTTCTTAAGGAGAGAGGAAGAAGTTCTATGGAAAATGCAGGAAACTAAGGCAGAATTGAGGTGAGATTTGGGCGACCTATAGGGAATGGATTAGATGGAGGATGTGATGGCTAATAAGCTGGCCTAATTCTAGAAGATATCTACTGCAAAGGAACTGACAGTCAACCAATAAGATCAAACAAGCAATGAAATGAGTGCATCTAGAAAAACAGAGTTTTGCATCAAACTAATCTAAACTATGACCTATGAAAGGAAATGCTAAGAAATACTGCAAGAAAGGAAAGCATGAAAGAAGACTATTGTAAATAAATAAATGTGCATGATGAAGAGGGTCTTTGCCTCAAATCATGGTCCCAAAGGGAGGAAGAGAGGCCAAGGCACTGTTGCTAGCCTTTTGAATATTTTCTTTATCACTGCTTAACCTACTATAGAAAGCACAAATGGAAGCAAACTACTCAATCATCAAAAGCAACCTGTTCTTAACCATCAAAGAAATACATTTAACAGCAACCTGATCTACAAACTGAAATACAACATACAAATACAGGTAGAGAGGAGCTTGGCTGCTTGGATTGGGCCCTAACCCAAGAGCTTCAACCCTCTGAGGTAACTTAGTGCTAGCTCAAATAGGATTCCATCTTTATTATCAAAACAATAATAAGATTACATGAAACTGTCTAAAACATAATGAGTTCGAAGTTGGAGCAGAGTTTACATAAGCAAAAATTCCACAAAAATCCGACCCTAGTGAGGCCCTAGGCCTCTCTACTATACAAATGAAGCTACCAATAACTTCCTTAAAATCAGGGAGGCTTGGATCCCAAAACTCGAGATAATCATCAGTCATCCTCCACTTGCTCGGTTTCCTTCTAGTGCATGATTTGGCTGCTTGTACTCCGAGCTGAATGAAGGAGAATTCGAAGGGAAGAGTGATAAATGAGGGGGATTCCCTCCTATAAGTCCTCTCCTTTGTCCACTTCGAGTTATTGCTACCATTTTTCCACTGGATCCTTGACTTTGTCCTCAAAATTAATCAATAATCTACATTAAACACATGTTAGACCACATGGAATCATAACTAACTCAACTCACTCCATAAGCATAAATATAATCTGAAAATCATACAATAAGCTAAGAGAATGGCTGATTTGACTAGGTAAGGAGGTAGAATGAGCCCATATAATTACCCATTCATGAGGCTCATCATCACCCCCCTACTGAAGGTGTTGCTCATCCTCTGAGAAACTTAGTCCATCTCCTCATCTTTTATGGCCCTGGTGGCCTCCCTTGCATCCCAAGCTTCTGATCTGGTCTCCTTTTCCTTGTCATAGAATCTTGCCTTCCTTTCTATCTCTTCCCACTACTCCTCCTCTTATTCTTCTCTTCTGCCTTCCAGCATGCCTAACAGCAGTGGGGGAATCAGTTTGAGGCCAATCCAGTTGACCTCCAGCCTCTGCATGGACTGCTTGTACATTGGCACTCTTCTTAATGCCTCCTTCGTCCTCATGGGGGAATGATATACCCTGATCTGCAGACTATGTGGTAAGGTGTTCCATCTCCTCATGCATGCATGCACACAGTCAACCCCAAGTAGCCTTTGCATATCCTCAAAGTGTGCCATGGCTTGTGCCTGATCACTTAGATATCTAGGGGCAATTTGAGGATTATTGGCAAGCAGGTTGTGTGTGCTGATGAGTGCCATGGGATCTGATGGCCCAACTCTTATCATTAATGGCTCATTCTGCTCTTTTATCATCAATCTTCTTATTTCTGCTGCCCTCAACTCTTCATGGTTCATCCATGAGGCCATGGCCATTAGTTACAGGTCCCCTAGCCTAGCAATGGGGTCCCACACATTCATGTCTGTGAGGGGCATGTTATGTAAGTAGAATTATACCATCCTTACCTTATCCTCTTATGTGCTTTGGTCACACAGCTCCATAATCTGCCTGTAATCTTGGAAAGACATTGTACCTCTTTGTGCCAAAGTATTTATCTGAAATTGTAACCATTAGTCCTTGAGATATAAGCCATAGGATTTTGTTGGTGTTCTACATTGTAATGCCTACATGGATAAGCTGGCCATGCATGCCAGTTGGGTCTCTTTCTCTTGCAGCTGCCTCCTTAGCAATTCATTTTCAGTTTCGAGGTAGCTTCTTGTAATTGCTTCCCTGTGTCTGATAACACTCAGCTCTCTGCCCATTTCTCTCAGTTTGTTTTCCATATGGCCAATATCCTCAACTCCTTTGGATTTGGCTATTTGCATCCACCTATGTGTTCTTACTCTTTGTTTCTCTAATTCAAAGAATAGTGGAATTGCAAATTTTTGTGGAATTATCCTTCCTCCCTCAAGTAGATTGTAGTAGGAGGCAAGACTAGGCTGGGGATCAGATTCTTGTAGCTCTATTTCTTCCTGCTTTACTTGTGGATGTCCTTCCATCCTTTCCTCAAGCTTTTTGGTCTCTTGTAGTTTTGATGGTGTCTCCTGTAGAACTGTATGAGCCTCTTGTAGGAATTTTTTGGGTCCTGTAGTTCTATCTTTTCTTTCCATGTGGGAGATCTAGGAGTCCCCCTTTCATATGTGATAGGTGCCTTGGAAGGGGATTCTTTTCCTTGGGCAGAGGGTGAATCTTCAATTGCAATTGGCACTTTTGAAGAGGGCTGAGGTTTGCCTGTTTTGATTCTTGTGCTCTTCCTAACCCTGAAATACACGAAGGCCTGCCTTTTCCTCTTTTGCTTCAGCTTGATTGGTGTACTGAGGGCAGTGAGGGCAGCTGCTACCTCCCTTTCCAGAGCCTCAAGGGACCCTTCTCCTTGTTCTGCCTTTTCTGCCTCTTTTTCTCCTCCTTCTGTCTCTTTTTCTGTCTCTGTTTGCTCTGTTTCTTCAGCTTTCTCCTCCTCTATCTTAGTTTCTTCCTCCTTCCTTCCTTGTTCTACTAAGTCACCAGTGGCTTTACCTTCTTCCCCTTGCTACTCTTCCTCCTCACTGCCAATAGGAATGATATCATAGGTTAGAGCCTTTATGTCATCCTCAGCTGTCATGTTTCAGAAGACTTCACATGCTATAGGGAGTGTAAATGTATGGAGGGCTTCTTCCACTAGGATTTTGATTAACCCATGGTGAGCTAGGTGCTCTGAATTCCCTGCTTGAACCTTGATGCTGGAGTCAATGAGGGACTGTAGGAGGAAGTAGGGGATGCTAAGCTTCTGAGGGGATGGAGTGTCCATGCCATACCTTAATTCATGAAGGATTCTAAAGTGATAACCATAGACAATGTTGTACCTCCCCTCACAAGAAAGGTATTTGATTATTTGGTAGCTAACCTCATCCCAAGGATATGGTATGCTAGCCCTTCTAATGCCATTTTTATCCTCTACAGGGGTTTCATTGTTTTGGAAAATGTTTTTCTTGGCAGCCTGGCCAATTGGTTTCTCATCCTTACTACAAGGCAGCCCAAGAGGAAGGGTAGTGACTCTAATGATAAATTCAGGGGTTATCTCCGAAAGACCTCTAAAGGTGACAATGACAAGTTCTTGAGTGAGGACCAAAGAGTAGGAAAATTCTTGGGCAAACTCCTCATTAAACCCTCAAAATTCCTCAAAAAAGTTCATCCAATTTTCCCTTGTGAAGATGTCCACCACTTATGGATGTGCATGGAGCCTGGTGGAGTTGGTGGGCTCCTTTCTCATAAATCCTCCTGTAATTTTGTTTATACTCTTTTCGGAAATTAAATGTGGAGGTGGAGACAACAATTTTTTAGAAAAACAGAAAAATAGAAGAGACTATTTTTTTTTTTAAATAAGCCGATTATTTATTTATTATTATTAATTTTTTTTTTCCTCCTCCTAGAGGCTTTATTTCCTCCTCAAATTGAAACCACTGCTTGCATATACTGATATTAAATGGGGGCATGCATGGAACCTACCTCCTCAGACCGAAAATCATGTTAAAACCTGTGTTTTTTCCCTTCAGAACAACTCATTGCCCCTCTTGTAGAAGCCTGTTGTCCATCCTGTAGAATTCCTGTAGGTGCTCCTGTAGAACCTGTAAGTGCTGTTGTAGAGAATTTTGAGAGTAGGAATATGGGAGAGATTGATGGAGGATGATGGCTATAGGGCTGTAGGGGCACAAGGAGACTGTTGTAGCTGAGGTACGAGGAGAGAATGAAGGAAAAGGTGGTGAGAGTGCTCGGGGAGGAGTACTTATTACCCTTTATGGATATTTCCAGTGATGGGGGGTGAGCTGGCAAAGTATACGTTGGCTATATTCAGAACGTTGTTCCCCACCTGCCTTGTCATCATGGCCCCTCCTTGTAATCATCCCTCGTGATTACATCGGAGTTCCCACTTCCTCCACTACCTGTCCTTGACATCTTTCTTGAGTTGACTATGCACACGTGTGGGTGACATCTCGGATGAGTGGGGTTTAACTAAATGAAGGTGGCCAAGTTAATTGGCCACCTTTCCCTCGTTCAACCTCAACCATTTCGTTGCTTTTTCATGATCCCTAATTACACAAATGAAAACAGAGGAGCGGGTTAGTTACTTGTGATCCGAATGTATTTGCTCTGAGGTGTTATGGCTCTCTCTCTGCTGCATGCCTTGATTTCTTTTGATGCATGCTGTCTGCTTGCTGATGTGTGGTTATGTCTTGTGCAGGTTCTTCTTTCGCTGGGTCTGAGCTTTAGGTGCCTTCTCAACCTTCATGTGTGCATTTTCCTGCTGCCGGTGTTGGGTTTGGATGGGATCAGCTGCTACAGGAATTCCTACAGGAGCTCCTGTAGCTGCTTCTCCCCTTGAAACTTCAGCTTCTTTCTGTGCTTGGAGCTTTGAGGTGGATGCTAGAGATGTAGACAAAGATGGAGAGGTAATAGGTAGGCTTCAAGTGAGGTGGATGGTGTTGCTTCCTCTCTTTCTTTTCCTGAAAAACTATTTTTTTCTGTGTTTTTCTTGGACATGAAGAAGAATTATTCGTGCGGTTGTGATGCAGGCTTGGAAATAATGTCAAGGAGGTTTGAAGACTGTAGGAGGATTTATAGGTTATTCATGAAGCTTCCCTGTCCCTGAAATTTCCTTTCAATTCATTTCTGGCTCTCTGTAATTCCTACGGGAACCTCCTGTAGAAAACACAATTTTTGAAAAAGAAGCACAGTGGGGTGAAAGAAATGCCAAAAATGATGTAGAAAAGTGCGGAGAAGATAGGATAGGTGTTGGTGTGGATGTCAGGGTTCCCTTGTCACCTTCTTCTACTTCCTGTAGTCCTCCCGCAACCTGTAATGCAAATGAAAATTCACTTTTCTTTTTCTCTCTTTTTTTTTTTCGAAAACAACTAGGGCTCCTCAGGGAGGTTTTCACCCTAATTGCCTGCCCTGGGCACCTCCAAGGGAGGTTTTCACCCAGGGATCTTATTTTTTCTCTTTTTTGTGACATCACTAGGTCGCCTCAGAAGAGGTTTTCAACCCAATGATGGGACTCAAGCACCTCATGGAGGTTTTCACTAGAGTCCTTTTTTTTTCTTTTTTTCTTTTCTTTTCTTCACTGAGTGGGTCAAATGGAGGTGAAGACATGATCCACTACTATCACTGTCTTATTCAGATCTTCAGTGAACTCTCGCAGGGGTTTCTTGTATACTTTCAACCGGTGTCCATTGACAAGCATGGGGATGACTTCATCATTAATGGTTCTTATCAAAACTGAACCATCATCATTGCATTTCTCCACAGTGTAGGGTCCCAGCCATCTTGTCCTCAGCTTGCCTTTGAAATATTTGTATCTTGAATCATAGAGTAGTGCCCAATCTCCCTCTTGGAATTGCTTCTCCTTGATATTCTTTTCATGCCATATTTTTCTCTGAAGCTGAACTACCTCTGTATGGAGAAGGGATTGCAATCTGTGTTCATCCAATCCATTGAGCTGAATTAATCTTTCTTTCTGTGCATGGTTGAGGTCTAGGTCTAGCTGAGTTGCCATCCTTAGGGTATTGAATTCAAATTCTAGACAACAAAGCTTTCTTCCCATAGACCAACTCATAGAGTTTGAACCCTATGGTGGTCTTCCATGTTGTGTTGTAGGCCCAAGTGGCCTCAACTAATCTGTTTGCCTAGTCTTTTCTACTGCTGCTCACTACCTTTGTTAGGATCACTTCCAATGCTCTGTTAGTGACCTTCACCTACCCATTGGCTTGTGGATGGTAAGGGGTCGAAGTCCTGTACGTGATTCTATGATGTGTGAGCAGGTCTTCAATCAAATTGGAAGTGATCTGACTACCTTGATCTGTGACCAACTCTCTTGGATACACGAACTTGTAGAATATTTTCTCTCTCAAAAACTCAACTAATTTTTCCTTTGTCGTTGCTTTGATTACTTTTCTCTCTGCTCACTTTGTCAGGTAATCGATGCACATAATGATGTATTGTTTTTTCTTTGAAGGAGGGATGATAGGACCCACAAAGTGCATGCCCCACTTCTTAAATGGCTCAAAGGTCGCTTGAGGTTGCATGGGCATCTCATCCTTTGGAGTAGGTTTTCCCATCCTCTGACACTGATCACATTGGCTAGTATATCTCCTCACCTCTTGATGAAGAGTGGGCCAGTAGTAGCCTGCTTGCAATATCTTGAAGGTAGTTCTTTTTGCTGCAAAATGACCTCCACAAGGCCCGTCATGACAGGTCAAGAGGATGTCAAAGACTTCCTCCTCCCTAACACAACTTCTCAAGATCCGATCTGGGCCATGTTTGAAGAAATTGCCCCTAATCTAGGTGAAAGGGACACTTTTCCTTACTATCTTGATGTTCTCATTTGAGGACAGGTGTGGTGGGAACTGTGCCGAAACGAAGTAGTTTGCTATATCAACAAACCTTGGGGAGAGTACTAAGATAGAAAACAGGTGTTCATCTGGCATTTGGTCATCCACCATTCTTTCTTCACCTACAGGCAAATTTACTCTAGACAAAAAGTCAACAACAACATTTTCTTTGCCAGGCTCATCAATAATGGTCAAATCAAACTGTTGCAGTAAGAGAAACCATCTAATAATGCGAGCATTTACATCTGGTTTGTTCATTAAATATCTAATTGCAACATGATCAGTGTGCACAAAGGTTTGATAGCCTGTGATATAATGTCTGAATTTGTTTAAGGAATGCATGACAGCTAGGAGTTCCTTCTCGATCACTGTATAGTTTAACTCTGCCTTTGACAATTTTTTGCTTATAAAGTATATGGAATAAGGTAACTTTTCATCAATTTGTCCTAAGGCTGCTCCTATTTCTTTGTTCGAGGCATCTGTGTGAACGTGGAAAGGTAGGGCCCAATTTGGGCCTCTTAGAATTGGGGCAGTCATGAGCTTGCTCTTCAAGGTATCTAGGGCTTCTTGATAATTTTCCAACCATATGAACTCGACATCTTTTCCTAAGAGGTCAAACAAAGGAGAGGCTAGCTTGCTAAAATCTTTAATGGATCTCCCGTAATACCTAGCTAATCCTAGGAAACTTCTGAAATCTCTCACCTTTTGAGAAGGTGGGACCCTTTGGATGATGGTAGTTTTGTTGGGGTCCACCTGCAGTCCTCGTTGAGATATTGCATGACCTAGCATGGTCCCTTCAGTCATCAAGAATTTGCATTTTTCCGGACTGAGGGACCGGTTCATCTCAATACACTTATCTAGAACTTTTCCTAAGTTAGACAAAGATTCCTGAAAGTCAGAACCATAAGGAATAAAATAATCCATGTATATTTCTACTACATCATGAACCAGTTCTAAAAATATATTCAATACCACTCTTTGGAAAGTGGTTGGAGCATTGCACAAGCCAAAAGAAAAGACCCGGTATGCAAAGGTACCCCAAGGACAAGTGAAAGTGGTCTTATCTTGGCCTTTCGGGTTGATTTGAATCTAATTGTACCTGCTAAACCCACCTAGGAAAGAGAAAAACTTTTTCCCTACCAGACCGTCTAACACTTGATCTATGAAAGGTAAAGGAAAATGGTCCTTTTTAGTGGCTTTGTTCAATTCCTAATAGTCAACATAGATTCTCCACTTACCTTTTTTCTTTGGCACTAGCACCAAAGGAGAGACCCATTCACTATCAGAGATGGGATAGATGAATCCCGCATCAAGCAATTTCTGCAGTTCTTCCTTAACAATATCTTTAAGTGTTTGATTCATCCTACTTTGAGGTTACCTAACTGGCTTGCAATCCTCCTTGATGTATATATGATGAGTGCATACTAAAGGGTGCACTCCCTTCATCTCCTTATAACTCCAGGCGAAGGCATCTAGGTGTTTTCTGAGCAGGCTACATAGTTCATTCTCCTAGGAAGTGGATAGGGATGGATTGATTTTCAAGGTTCTTTCTAGGCCAAACTCTATATTCTTAACATGGAGAGGAGTGGAGTCGGTTGCACAGAGATCAGTTGAGGGGCTGTTTTGGGTTTCTCTTACTATTTCCTCTAATGGTGATACACTAGGAGGTGGATTTTGAATCAGATTTTGAATCATATCATCCTCATCTTGCGGTTTTCACCCCATGGCAATTTCTAATGCACAAAGCGGTGCAAAATAGACTTCATCCTCATCTTCCTCCTCCAACTAGAGAAGTAGATCATGCTCTAGCAAGGGTTGGGTAGGAGGATATAGGATTAATTGCTTGGATATGTGCCCATTCTTTATGGTCATGTTCTCAGCTTGACAACTGATGTAGGCATCAACGGTAGCCAATCAGGGTCTTCCCAGAATGAGAGGATACCTAGTGAGCTTTTCCTTTTGCTGGAGAACTAAGAAATCAATAGGGTACTCCCAAGAATCAATGGAAGCCATCACATCTTCCACAATCCCCTTAGGGGTCACGATGGAGTGGTCTGCAAGTTGTAGTACGGTCGTGGTCTTTTTCAAGGAGACCTGGAGGTTGAGTTTGAGCATTGTGTTCTTTGTCATCACATTAATGGCAGCTCCTAGATCAATCAAGGTGTGTGGGATCATGGTGCCATTGATGTGGACATCAACTACTGGGCTTCTAGGGTCCAGATATTTTGGATAGATTACCTGCCCTAGCATCAGGTCGGACAGTTACCCTATGACATTAATGGTTGGGGAATCTCTCTTGCACCTTCCTGGATTCCTAAAGAAATTATATTTGATCAACCTATTGTAGATAGGCACATCTTTTATGGCTTGGAGAAGTGGTATCTTCACACATAAATGTTTCAATTCTCCCAGGAGTTCAGTTTCTTTTGGGGTAGGCTAGACTGTCTCGGATAGTCTCTCAGGAAAGGGTGGATTTTCTCTAGGTTTTCTTTCCTCTTTGTCTTTCTTAACCTCCCTGGGTGGAGGCTGGCTATCTGGAGAACTTTCCTAGATCATAAGTTAATTTCCTGAATCTCCACAGCATAAGTTGGGCATGATGGTTCCCCACTATAAAATTGTTGAGCCTGTTTGTTTTTCGGGTTCGGATTTGGCTGGGTAGGAATTTTGGGTTGCCTTGGTGGAGCAGGAGGTAATGGTTGTGGTTGGGTAGGTGGTGGAGGCAAAAGAGCAGGAGGAGAGTTGTATTGGAGCCTCCACCCCTGATGAGATGCATTCCACTGAGGCTGTAGCTGAGCATAGGATTGAAATGAATGGGTGGTTGGTTGGGCATGATATGGATATGTGAAGGACCAAGGAGGAGGTGTGGACCGGGAAGGATGAGAAGGGGGGCCCCAAGAAGGTATGGAAGTGACTTGGGTGGGGTTGTAGTATGCCTGATATGTCCCTTACATACCCTACTGGTATGGTCTAGGTCCATGCGGCCACCTTTGGTTTATGTAGTAGAGCTGTTCAGTGACTCCCTCAGCCCCTTGATATACATCTTTAAGTTCGGGCAAGGAAGGGCACTTATCTTTAGAATGATTCTCTTCACAGACTGAACAAACCTCTATAGAGTTCAATGGGCATTCATTCCTAGGATGCCTCCTAGTGCATCTAGGGCAAAAAATGGCCAAAGACCTCTCTGATTCCTCTTGTTTGCTTTGATATGTAAGGTATCCATTTGCATGGAAAGAGTCTACAACATCTCACTCTTGAAGTCTTCCAACATGTTTCTAATTTCTCCTTTAACGGATGAGTTAGAGGAAGAGGTATTGGCTATGGGTTGACTCCCCCTACCTTTCTTTCTGGCTGCTCTAGAATGGTTTCTAAAAATAGTCTTTATGTCCTCATAGGATAGTTGGTAGATGTCTCCCCCAGCCAGTAGATGGAGGGTGTCTAAAAGATCTCCTCGAATTCCTCTGAGCAGGACCAACTTCAGATACTTTGGGTCAAGTGTAGACTTGACCCTTTTGTAACTGAGCTGGAACCTCTCTTGATAGTCTTGCAGGGACTCATCACTTCCTATAGTCATTCGGAAAATTTCTTCTTTAGTATCATTTGACGTACAATAGCCTCGATACTTTTTTTTAAAGGCTTTG
>APFE031499455.1:7651-31524 GCA_000404065.3 Pinus taeda
TTAATTGTAGCACAACTTACTATTTTTAGCAGTTTTTCGGGTCCTGAACTTCCGGAGCCGTTTTGAGGCCCTAAACGACGTTTTTTGGGGAATCCGGGGGCAGCATGGGTCCATGGGATGGACCGATGTTGCCTGTTCCAACAATGATAGTTCCCAAATAGATCTTTCTAATGAGCTATTGTACGCGTCAAACGGAGATCATATGCTAAAGTTACGACCCCGAGAAGTTGATGTACCAACTTACCCCCAAACGGGGCCCATAGTTTGGCGTTTCATCGACTAGGGTTAGGTTTTGAAATGTTAAGGGTTTTTCATTGTTTCTCAATAATAAATAGGCCTTCGAGCCTCATTGTAAGACAGTTCAGAGGCATGTAGCCATCACATCTCTTCACAGAGATAAGCTACCATCGCCCTAGCTAGTTTATTTCCATTTCTGATTGTAAGCATGTTCAGTATTTTCCATTAATGAAATGAAGTATTATTTCCACTGCATCTTTGTGTATATGGTTATCTCTGTAATTTTTTGCGTTCCTGTCTAAATCCGGATCACTGAGCCCTGCGAGGAAGATCCGAATTTGAATATCGTGTTGAGAAGCGGGATAACAACTGGGGATGATAAGGGAAAACAACCTGAAGAGCACAGATGGGTCCGCAAGGCCCGAGAGAAGGAAGTTGGGTTCGATATGGAGCACACAAGGAAACCTTTATGGAGGCTAAGAAAAGCTTCACCAAGGCATCCACCTCAGGGAGCCAGAATAGAATACTAGAAACTAGCACACCTATAGAGGTTGATCCCTCTGTGTTTACCACATTCTTGGAAACCTGCATGATAGAAAGGCTATGAAAGGCCTGCAGGAATTGAAAAGCAAGTGTGCGGGGAAACAAAATGCCCCTGGTGGACACCGCGTAGTAATAAAAATTGGCAAACATAAGGCAATAACAAAGCATGAGATGAGGCTCATTGTGAAAATAGGATATTATGAGATGGACCAGGTCATTCTGGATCTGGGGTCTGACGCGGAAGTTTTGCCTAAACAGACCTAGGAGAGAGTGGGGAGACCTACACTGCAGTAGTCTTCGATCCATCTTAGAATGGAAAAACAGTATAAGATTATCCCTATGGGATGCCTACATGGAGTAACAATGGATATAGAAGGTGTGAGCACACTAGCTAATTTTGAAGTAATAGAGATCGTTGAAAACAAAAATCCATACCCCAAGCTCCTTGGGCTTGACTAGGCCATTGATATGAACGAATTCATCAACTTTAAGAAGCGAACAATTTTGTTTGAAAGAAAATCGCTTCGAGTTGTAGTACCGTTGGACCTTGCAAAAGGACCACGCTATATCGAACCAGTCTATGACTATGAAGAAAGTGATGATGAATTAGATCAAATCTACAAAATAACTGCACGAGATCAAGACTGGATCAATCCAACAGCTTATGGAAGGATTTCATGGGACCGAGAAAGTTCCTATACCTCAGATTCATATGAATAATTGGAGCATTGGCAGAATAGGCTGCATGAAGTATCTACATCGTGCTACAACATGATGACTAAATTGTTGCATTGTGTGTCATCAGAGGTAAGGAATTTACCATATTATTATGGTCTAACTGCGATAGATAATTTATTGGGTGCCTTTGAACAATAAGTCCCTGAGGATCATCGATTCCAAGCACTGGATTTGGCATTGCGCGCTACGCCCACACGATGGTGGGGTACGCACAAGGATAGCTTTAATGAATGGCGAGATTACAGGAGGATGATGAGGTTGCGATTTGGTCATCCTAAATTTTGTCTGACTGAGAAATACAATGGGAGAAATGATCCACATGATCATTTAGCGAAGTGGACTAAATATTATGGAACATAGCCACAATCGAAGTGGGTGCACCTATTATGTCATACTTTGGATACAATTCCTATGAATTGGTATCTGGAAACGGTGCTCCGCCATGGCATCGCAGAGTGGGATATGTTAAGGGAAGGATTCTTAATGACCTTTAGTTTTGAAGATGCGTTCGAGAGCATTGATGAAGCTCTGCAGGAGATTAAGGTAGCGATATTCAAAATTCTGCAAGAACCTTTGGAGTTGGTTCAACCAAATTGGATCACCCAGCTGCACCATGCATTGGAATGCTATAATGTGACCACTGAAGGGGAGGATGAAGATCCAAGAAATATTAATATTCTGGAGGCATAAGGCCATCGCGAGTTCGAAGGTTCACAAATTGAAAACTCAGACATCACTGCGTCATTGAAAACCAAGCAAGTGAACATTGGTACTAAAGTAGAGCCAAAATTTGTGAAGATTGGGGATTACCAGGATGATCCCATAGTGGATAAAGTTGCTGAGTTACTCCACAAGTACCAGGATCTTTTTCCTACCAAATTTTCGAACCTGAAGGGTATCATAAGAGACTTGGGTGTGATGAAAATCACTTTAAAACTGGATGCGAAGCCTATTAAGCAGAGGTCATATCGCCTTAATTCTAAATACAAGGAAAAGGTCTGTTTGGAGTTGGATAAGACGCTAGAAGTAGGCATCATCGAACCCGTGGAAGAATCTAATTGGGTGAGCCTGATGGTGGTTCAAGAGAAGAAACAGAAGGGAGAAATACGGATTTGCGTAGATCTAAGGGAGCCTAATGATGCATGTGTCAATTATCCTTTTCCGACACCATTTACTGATGAAGTATTGGACAATGCTGGAGGCAGGAGGCCTACTCGTTCACTGATGGATTTTATGGGTACCATCAGATTAAGATTGCGCCAGAGGATAGGAGCAAAACAAACTTTGCGTAAGAATGGGGTTATTTCCAGTATATTGTAATGTCATTTGGACTTAAGAATGTCATTTTTATTTTGATGACTCAATAGTGTTTGGTTTAATAAAGTGTCATGTAACAAGTCTGCGCCTGATGCTGGATACGTGCCGCAAATACCAGATCGCGTTGAATCTGAAGAAGTGTTTATTATGTGTCCACTTTGGGATTTTGCTGGGACATGTGGTGTGCAAGAAAGGGCTGATGGTGGACCCTGCCAAGATCGCACTGATAGTGAATATGGAGGACCCAAGGAGTGTTAAGAAGAAACATGCAACACTCAGACATACAGGATATTACAGGAAGTTCATCAAGGCTTATGCTCAGATTACCGTGCCCATGGAGAAACTGCTAAAGAAGGATGCTATATTCTGTTGGGATGAAGAATGTTAGCGCAGTTTAGATGTTTTGAAGGAAAAGATGGTCACCCAGCCGGTTTTGGACTTCCCGGATTGGAAGAAGGAATTCCACGTACATGTCGATGCCTCTTGCATTACGTTGGGAGCAGTGCTAATACAGGCTGGTGAAGGAGAGATGGACCACCCTATAGCCTTCGCGAGCAGGAAACTATCGAAGGAAGAGAAGAATTACTCAACAACAGAGCGCGAAGGGTTGGCCATGGTATATGCACTACACAAGTTCAGACATTATCTATTGGGCGGACACTCCAATATGTACACAGATCATTCTGCTTTGAAATACCTAGTCAATAAGCCTGTTGTTAGTGTCGGTATCTTCATCCCTCCGTCAGAGATCAAATCCTCTTGTTGCATTTCATATTAGGTGTCCCGCCCAGTCATCTGCATTCCATTAGGCGCATGGATCATCTGACGGTAGTGGCTTTCCTACAGTTTCCCTCATGTCATTTACCTGTTGGTTCATTTTGTTCATTAAAAAGCATATACAGTCTTATTTTTGTCTTAAAGGTTGCAAAGGTCTTTTTAGGGTTTCATTGTCATTTAGGTCTAGGGTTTCATTAGGGTTTCATCAAAAAGTGTTTTAAAATGTCCAATAACACCCAACAGGCACATGAGGAGGTTCCAACATCAATAAAATTCATCATCAAGTGTTCAGAGATGGAAAAACAGAGTATTATTGTTTTTATTGTACAAAAATCATGTAATTTTATTTTCTTCATATATAAATTACTTCCCTTGCAACCCTGGTCACTTTCCCTAGCCCCCGTAGCTCCAACACCTGCAAAACAAGCAAAGCACAGGTCATTTTGTTCATCACAAAGCTCAAATGAAGTGAAAAAGTCCAAAAACAAAGTTTAAAAAATAAAGTCATTTTCAAAACATTATGAAAATGGGTTTTATCAATCAAAAATTTAAAAGCTCCATGTATAAGTCATGTCCCCAAATTTTTAAAGTTTATTTGCACTCCAAGACAAAGTGGAAGCAAGGCAAAGTTGTTGTGGTGAGCAAGTGAGAAAATTTGGTGAAAATTGCTCCAAGTCACTGGGCACGGCGCACTGGGTAGGTGGCGTGGCGCACTGGGCTTCAACCTCCAGTTTAGTTTTGCACAGGCGCGACGCATTGGGTTGGATGCGTGGCGCACAAATCCAGAAAGCCCGAAAACTACCAAACTTGCTCCAAATCACCTGAAACTTGTGGATCATCACTTGTTCAAGTAGGTTGACCCTCTGTCACTACTTTGCATCCAAATTTGGTGGTTATTTTATGGTGTTTTTTGTATGGTGAGTGTTTAAAGGAAACCAAACCTTATCTTTTGAAATTTGTCAAAGAAAATTGCTTCCTAGGGTTGGTATTGACTATTTTGCTACCAAGTTTATCCTTCTATTCTCCCACCACTCCCTTACTACATATTTCCCTGGTTTTCCCTATTCCCTAAATTCACATACCCCTAAATTTACTAATCCCATACCCCAATTCCCATTTCCCAAAATCCCAAACCCTAGTCCTATACAAAAAACTCCTAAATGATTCCCTAATTCCCTATTTCCCTAATTAAACCCTACCCCAACAGTCCCTAAATCCCTCACTGTTTTCCCCCTCCACAGTCCCTCATACCATTGTTTCCCTTGGTAGCAAAGGTCAAAAACATCGCAATCACCTACTTCTCATCAAGGCAGCTCCAAGACAGTTTATCCACTAGCAGAGATGGCATCTGATCCTTCATATGATTATGAAGAGGAGACCCACATTGATTCACCAATAGAGGTACATGCACCCAGGAGGCCTCATAGAGGTGGCAAACATATTCAAGAACCAACCACTCTTGCTGAGTTACAAGCCTACCCACTTGCCATCTCTTGTTTCCAACACCAGTCCTGCTATGAATTTTGTGAGAAGGTTGCTAGCATTCAGTTTCACCATGAGTTGGCCCTCTTATTTGTGCTACATTTACATGATGGTCAAGCCACTCTAGCTGGTGTCACTTTCACATTAACACCAGAATGCATTTCACTAGTATACCGATATTCCCAACATTGGAGAGCAATGGAACAAGAGGCAGCAAATTGACCGGCAGCATTATGAACAATACATCAAACCCGTCTTTTTGAGACAACTCAAGAGAGTGTTTCCTTTTTGGTACCTCAAAGATGAATATGCTCCTTTAATGAAATTGATCATGAAGTATTTCAGCGGTGAGGGTCGGTTCTCCCGTTTATATGCTTATCATATCAGGCTACTGATGCATTTTACCCAGGTACAAATGATGAACATCCCTTACTTCATGTGCCGAAATATCGAAAAGATGACTACTCTAGTGCAGCACAAAACTCCTCAGCAACACTTCAACAATATTTACCATTTTGCTCTCATCAAAATTGTGGTCATCCATCAGCTTGGCTTACAGGGCATCACTTGGGAAGACTTCATCTCTCATGAGTTTTTCACAGCTCCTCAGGGACCTTCAAAGGCTTTGCATGAGCCCGGTGGACCTTCTTATTAGCATGACGGTCATGAGACACAGGCCACCAGTATGCTGGTGTCTATCACTTACCAGAAGGTCACTAGGCAGTTTTTCGCAGCAGTAAAGCGAGTGTTATCTCCACTTGGGGTGGAAGGGGTCTTGCTTCCGTCATCAGCACCACAGGTTCAAGACAAAGGCAAGAGGACAATGCAGGATGAGGGGCCTTTAGGTGAGCTGGACTTTATTCTTATTGAGGATGATGATACAGATATGGGCCCGCAAAACACAAATCTAAAAGAAATCATCCAAGAGTAGCAGACAGACATCAAGGCCTTGTCCCTCAACTTGAAGAGGGATAAGTGGATCATAAAATACTTGGAGCAAAGGAATAAGCAACTTGAAGATCAGTAGGTTATCATTGAATTGCAAAACATTCGGGAGAATCGGCAAGATGCTCAAAGGAGGAGGGTGGAATTCACTTCACTTGAGCAAGAGGTCAATACCGATCAGGAGTCTTGGCTCGAGAGAGTCAATATCCACTTAGAGAGATTGTTGGAGAAGGCCAACAAGGAGAAAAACTTGTTGAGACACATGGATTTTCATTATATGGCGAGGAACAAAGTTTGCAAGGCAAGAATAAGGAATTTAAAGGCAAATTTGAAGAAGGCATCAAAGAGGCGAAAGGAGCATGATTGACTTCAGATATTGGCTGAGGCTTCCTTGGCCCAACACAGCTCTTGATAGAGAAGACTTAGCCCAAATTTCAAAAAATTTGGAGCACTTTTTGCATTTTTGAAAAATTTTGGCACAAAAACAGGAATTTCTACGCTATGCGCCGCGCTACGTGGCGCTCGCTTTTGCTAGGAGCCTCTAAATCACAAAAACTCAGTATTTCTGGATTTGGCATGAATAATTATGTTTTCCTACCTATGGCCAAGAATCTTGGGCAGGTTTTGAGCCCTCAAAAAGGTCAAAAACACTCAAAACATGACCTTACTACCCCTATTTTGACACACAGGAAGCAGTACTGGGAGATTTGATTTTTTACAGGAAAAATGGAGACCAAATTGAAAAATTCCAATTGGGTTGGAAATTAGACAGGTAGACCTTTCCAACAAGCATACTTGGAGCTAATTTGGACACCAGGAAGGCCTCCAAAAGTGGGTCCAAATAGGCGCGGCGCATAGAGGAAATTTTGCCAGTTTGACAAAGTATTGCTCTGTTTTTCACCCAGTTTTGGCCAGTTTGACTTTTTCACTTTCTTCATGTAAAATTGTGATGTAATTTCATGTACATTGATGGATCATGATGTAAATACGTCAAATTTTCACTTGGTTAGGTAGATTCATCAATTAAAGAGTTGTTTGAATCTGATTGAATGAGTTCCCTTGTTTATAGAGGCATGTTGTTTCATTGCCTGATTTCTAGTTTCTAGTTTAGAATCAATTGGATTAGCTCCTAAACATGTGAGCTCGACCCCTAGAGCAAGGATGAGCTACGCTTTGTCTATATTATGTGTTTTTTCAGTCATTAGCATGGTTGGACTCTTGAGAAAGTAAGGAGCTTCATTGTACACTCATATCAGCATTTTGGCTAAGGAATTGAGACCAGGGTTTGCAGTACTCTTTGGGATCCCTGTGGAATTTTTTTTGGTACAGTGCTTTCTTATGTCTTTTTGAATCTATTCATGTGTTATGTACATCATTTCTCTCTTATTTCTTCTCAACTAAATCAAACAAGAGTGTAAGTAGAATACATTGAAATTGTAGTGCTCTACTTGAAGTTTGCTTTAGTTTCTAATGTTTTCAACTATTTGGAGAGGATCCATGGCTTCTCTTTCCCTCTTCAACTCCTCCTCTATCTGATCCATCCATCTCACTTGATTTAGAGTGCCAAATACAGTTTCCTACCTTGCCCCATTGAGATCCCTGCAAGACTGAACCTCATTCCCTGCACCCAAGATCTACCTTTCCCTTAGAGCCCACAAAATCATCAATTTATTCAATCAAACTCCTTTGTACCTATACCTAGCCTAATATCAGTAGCTATATCAATTTATCTCAAGCCCTTAGTGATCATAATTCGTTGAGATTGACCCGGAGAGAGCCCTCTCCTGACCTGGTAGGGCTAGCTACTAGGCTAAGCGTGGTTTGATGTTGGCCCTAGATCCTACCTTTTCAGCCTGAGGTAAATCTAGGCACTAACACCTGTGTTAGGGGGAATATCTATCGATGGTTACTGCTATTCCAGGAGTATGACTTTGAGGTGATTGTGAATCCAGGAAGTTTGAATGAAGGACCTGACCATCTGTCGTGGATCGAGTCAGGGGAAGAACCTACCAATTTGGAGGAAGGATTTCCGGATGTGTAGGTCTTCACGGTGCACATACCAAATAATGACTTTGCAGATATTATTCACTTGTTGACTACATGAATGGCACCAGAAGGGTATACAGTCAGCAAAAGAAGAAATTAGTAGTGCACGCGATGCATTTTTCAGTCATTGTAGGACATTTGTATAAAATGGGTGCAGAAGAGATATTGCGACGATATGTGCAAGATTTTGAGAAAAATAGCATCCTTGCTAAAGCTCATGGGGAGCTGCAGGAGGAAATTATGTAGGAAAGATGACAGCTCAGAATATTTTGCATGCAGGGTTATGGTGGCCTATGCTGCATAAATATTCTAAACTGTATTATAGGGCATGCGATGCATGTCAACAAATGAAAAAACCATCGCAAAGGGACGAGTTGCCACTGAATCCTCAAGTATCATTGTAGCCATTTGAAAAATGGGCAATTGATTTTGTTGGGCCAATTCATCCCCCAGGGAAGAAAACTAGTGTGTGCTACATCATCACCGTGATTGAGTATCTAACCATATGGGCAGAAGCACAACTGGTTAAGGATTTTACAGGGGATACAACAGTGAAGTTTTTATTTGAATATGTATTAACTAGGTTTGGTTTCCTGAAAGTATTGTTGAGTGATCGGAGTACGCACTTCCTAAACAAAACAATCAGTGCGCTGACTGAGGAGTTCTAGGTCTATCATCAAAAGAGCACGGAATGACTGGGATGTGTGTGTACCTACAGTGCTATGGGCATACAGGGCTACTTGTAAAAGCTGACAGGACAGACACCATTTAGATTGGTCTATGGCATAGAAGTTGTGATGCCTATGGAATATATCGTGCCTAGTCTATGCATAACAAATTTCACAGGTATGGAAAATCGTGAAACCTTGGAAGAATGGCTCGCGCAGCTGATGGAGCTTGAAGAAGACAAATTCTTAGTTGGATTCCATCATCGAGTACAAAAGGAACATGAAAAAACATGGCACGATCAACGCATCAAGTTGCACACTTTCAAGGTAAATGATTTGGTATTTTTATGCGATAGCAAGTTCACTAAGTTTCTGGGGAAATTTCAGATGCATTGGCTTGGGCCATATGTTATCAAAGCAATTACAGACGGAAGCGCAATTCAGCTCGTGAAGCTAAATGGAGAACCTTTTCTGGGAAGGGCGAATGGAAGCCAATTGAAGCCATATACAGGGGATTTGGCTCAATGACTCTATGATGATAGGATAGTCTTAATGCTCTAGGAAATTTTAAGGGAGCGCGGGACTATAAACTACACTACCAGTTGGAGGACCATGCAGCAGGCGAGCTGCGCGGAAAATGGTGAAGTTGCAGTATGAGAAGCGGTGCATAGGAAGTTGCACTATGGAGGGGGGTGTTGCATAGCACAACATGAAAGTGACTGTTGGAGTCACTGTTCATTATTTAACAGCCAGAAGATGGTTAAGAGGAGTGGGCTGGCGACATTTAAGGCCAAACGATTTGAAGATTTGCTGCCAAAACAAAATCAATGATCGAATTTTTGGGGGAACGGTCGGATTTGAATTCAAAAACCCATATAAATTACATGTTTCGGTCCAATAGAGAAAACTTTGCACCCTTAGAGTTTTTAAGTTATGTTGTATGTTGCTTATAAACCGCTCGTTCTTTGAGGATTTGAGAGTGAGCCCTGCATTTTCCAATTTACCAGAGTTGAATCAGAAGTTCATCCTTGAAACCATGTTAGGACCAAGCCTTGCTGAGAATGTGAGCATTGGGGTAAATGTTGTGTCTGAAGGAGCTGCTCCAAAGGTAGTGAGTATGGAAGCTCCGACTCCTGTGCCTACGATGCTAAGGTCTCCTAGGTCAAAGCCTACCCCTGTTAGAGAAACCTAGAAGTTGAAGAAGGATAAAAAAAATAAGCTGGTGTCAGTGCGTGAATCGCCCAGAAAATAATCTGCAACCCAAAAATAGAAGAAAGACAAGCAGCCCAAGAGGGTTTTCGATTTGGAGGCTGAGGAAGAATAGGGAAATGAGGACATAGATGCTAAGGGAGTGGAGCCCCTTACCAAGTTGCCTGACTATATCCCTCCGCACAAGGGGAAGGCGAAGGTCACCAAGGACCCAGACTTAGACAAGTTTGTCATTTCTAGGTCGTTGCTGCTACAGCAAGTTCCCTTCAAAGGTCTGCGTCTTACGCAGATCCCGATGCTGAATATGGAGGATTGGGACTTGATAGATCATGAGCGATTCCCTCACATAGTGACAGCCAATTATATGAAGCGCGTTTACTACCCGAATTCAGGTGTCACCGAGCTAGAGACGGTGGAATGGATCCACACAGTGGAGAATTTGGGATTGCTGAACCTGTTGTGGGTACCCCACTATCACCGCACCACTATCCACACGACATGTGTGCATCAGTTGCTTACTTTAGTGCACGATGGGTTCTTATGGCTAGGAGGTCCTATACCCATCACTGACATGCTCATCCACAGGATCACGCACATGCCACATGAGGGTTTGAATCCAGCCAAGGAGTTTGGCATGAAGGCAAGAGAAAAGGATTTGGCAGCCAAAATGAATAAGGAATTTTCCCTCGTGAAAAATCTGCGTGGATATTCAATCACTTCTATCAATGACCTCGCGGTGCAGATCACCACACAAACCTTAGCAGGGAAGGTAATGAGGAAGTGTCGCACGGATGAAGTTCTGGTGCCCATGGTTTCTCTAGCTGCACAATGCACGAAGGGTGCGCAGTTCAACTAGTCAAGGTACCTGTGCAGTGAATTCCTCGCGAATTTCCACGATGTCTAGGATGACACCAAGTCATTCCATTATGCTTGATTACCACTCTCCATCGTGTTGTTCGCATCAGAGATGATGGAGGATAGCTAGTTTCCTTCGTTGAAAGAAGGATTGCCGAAGGTCACACAATTTTCCTCCCTATGGGCCACAAAGGATCCTGTGTGGGTCACAGAAACAAAGATATTCTAGGTTTTGATGGAATCAAGCTTCCACATGGCCATCAACCAACGCCCAAGGTTGTCCCTGACCTTGTACGAGTAATGGTCAGCTTATGCCACGTTCAAGGTTGACTTCCACTGCATTTACATTCAGGCCTGAAAGGATCCGCAACAGAAATGGTACGATTTACCATATTTGGACACAAATCACGACATATAAGAGGTAATCAAGTGATGGCCAGTAGAGTGGCACGCCCTCTCAGAACTGGATGCTGAAACTAGTAAGGGCACGTGAAGCTCAGCAGAAAGGAAAAGGAAGGATGCAGCTAAGCAGGTTGTGCAAAATTTGGTTGCACGATAGAAAAAGGAAGCTGTAGAAAAGGCTAGGATGGAGAAGGAGTGTGCTGCTAAGGAGTAGGCTTAGCAAGAGTGGTGTGAATCATAGAGAAGTGAAAAATCCCCTTCGCCCACGACCAAGGAGGAAGAACAATCTAAACAAGGTGGTGGAGGAGATGAGGGGCAGAGCACCCCATTTAGGTTTAAGAAGCGCAGACCTGAGTAGCAGGAAGGTCCCTGCAAAAAGAAAAAATCAGACAAGACGCAAAGTGATACCATGATATTAACAGAGGGTGATCTCGACGAGATTGGCAACAAAATACGAGATACTACTACTAAAGTGCTACAACAATTTGAGTAGCAGTATATGCAGATGCTGGGGAGCATCCAAAAGGATCTGTAGCTAATAGGATACAGATGGGTGTGGGTCAAGCTAGCGCAACACAAGTAAGCTTGGCACCGGGGACAAGTCAGGTTGTGGAATTGGTAAAGACCCTGGACCTTCGCACTGTTGCTTTACCGGAAGTGTCCCTATGTGCAAAGTTGACCGATGACCACATCATCTTAAGTACCCTTAAGAACATCGGGCTGAACATTGCAACACTCTACAATGAACTTCTTCATGTGCTATAGGCAGGCGTGACAAAGGAATTGAGAGCTCGGTAGCAACGCGCTCTCAATTTGATCAGTGAATACAGGGTGAACAATGATTAGATGTTCGCTGAGAAAACACAGATATTAAAGGAAAAGGAAACAATGCAAGCACAGAGTTCCAGGCTAGAGGCCGCGGTAGCAAAGGCATGCATAACAGTGTCGGAGCTTCACATACCAAAGGATGCACAACCAGAATCTAAGATCTGAAGTTAGCTACAGGAGTCCGCGAGGCAAAGGCGGAAGTTTGACGAGTTCAATTTGAACTCAATATGAAAATCATGGAGTTGCAACTCAAATTACTGCCTATGACTCTGACTGAGGTTAGGGAGCAGCGGGAGCCATTGTAAAAGAAGGATTGGCCACTTTGGATGTTGTAGTTGCTGACTGCTCAACCTTATTTGAGCAGACAATGGAATTGGTGACGACTTTGCAGGAAGACCCAAACCTGGAGATTCTAAAAACAAAGGTTCGTGAGCTACAGAAGCAGTATGATGAGGTTAGGGCGAAAACACACTCAATTGCTTTAGCACAACACCTCACCAAGTTGCAGGAGGGGAAGCAACTCCTCACACAGGTAGAAGCAGCTCAAAAGAAGGAGGTTGTGCTTAAGGCTAGGTTGGGACCTTGGTTTGAAGAAACCTACCAAGTCACAACCAACAGTTAGGAGAATCTGACCATCTTGCAGCAAACACAACAAATTATGAAGTTGGATGCGGAAGGACCATCTACAGAGCAACTAGCAGAAGAGGTCAAGCAAGTAGCTACACAGAGCATTTTCGAGGTTGCAGTCATGTAGGTGGATTTGGGGAATATTCACAGCAAGATTGCAGTGGCAGCTGAGTGACTCAAGGGCGAGTCACGACCTTTGTGTTGGAGGGTTGTTGGGATGGGGTCCCCTGGGTCAGTTTTGGGGTTAAAAACCCAAGTTTTGATGTAAATTTTGGTAAAAAGATGTAAATTGTCCGCGATTTGTGGATGCAGAGCATGGAGGTAATTAGGAGTAAAAGGGATCGTAGCCCCTTGTCTATGTAAAATTGAGTCAATTTTGAGATCCACCCACGGTCCGCGGACCATGGGATTGTATGTAAAAGCTATAAATAGGTGTGTCTTAGAGAGTCTAAGGTGTTTCTATGTCTGAGGGAGGAAAAAGGGCAAGTAAGTAGCGAGTAGATAGAAGGAAAAAGGCTTCGCAGCTAAGTGCGCAGAGCCCTAGAGTAGATTCTGCAGCTGAGCGTGCAAACCCTTGCAGCTGAGTGCGCATGGAAGTTTTGAGTCTGTAACCTCATATTGAAGATCAATAAAGAAGAACTGTTGAAGAATCTCTGTGTTTATTTGTTTACTTCTGTTCTTTATGTTTACGGTAAATGTTGTGATGGAATAATGTCTTTATGAAATAATGATCTATTGATGCGCTACTCTATGGGATAAGTCTTACTAACTGTACACAATGCATGTTAAGCACTTTCACAAAGATTATAATACTTTTTTCTATGTTTATTAAAGACTTAAGTAGATCTGTGCAAGCTCAGGTCTAGGGTTAGTTTATGGTTCGTGTAAGTAGATGATTCATCTGTTAAGAATCCACAAAGACCTATCGTAGACCTTGGTGAAGTTCTAGATTCCGTTTAAAGGAAGTTGCAGTACCGAGCCCTAGGGGCTTATAGATCTGCGCGAAGGCAGATCTAGGTCAATAAAAGACATCACACTAATCTTTGGATGCAGAAACTTGGTTCCAGCATTCTCCCATATTGCTTCAGGGGAGACTTCAGCCCGCGCTACGTGGGTTGATGCCGAAAGGGCCAGTAGTGTAGGGTTTTGTTTCCGCAATTAACTTTAAACTTGGGTCAGGGCCCACTAACCCAACACATATTCAACCTGAGGAAAGGGAGCTTTGAGAAAAGTAGAGAATTTAATGGAAAACGATAAATATCATAAGTTAATAACAACATTAAATACCAAAATATAAGTATTCAGAAATACTAAAAATACATCGAATTCAGAGCTAAAAATTAGAGATTACCCTACATTCAAGGGGAAGCTTTGAGAAAAGTGTATATTTAATTGCAAAATGTGAAAACTTTAAATAAATCAAATTTAATACCTATATAAAAAAGAATACAAAGTTTTTAAGATACAGTTCAAGATATCAAATATGAAGCATGAATTAGGAATATAGAACACATTATTCCGCATATATATTTGTTTTTTAAGTGGCATAAATGGAGGATATAATGGTACAAAGTATGGTACACTGCATTAACCCATGGTACATTCTAATAACAAATCCATATGAATAAGTACAATTGGCAAATATATAATTTTTAAGATTTTTTATATTTTAATATATTTTTCATCTCTCGCAACTCAATTTAAAAGCACATAAACTTAGTCATTCATTATAGATGAGCCAATTGGAAAAAAATAAGTTACATTTTAAGAAATTGAAAAAATATTCTTAAATTTTCAAAATATTCAAATTAATAATATTCTTTCCAAAAAATTTGTAAAATTCGCTCAAAAGTTTTAGAACTAATTAAAAGTCATATTTTTTTTTTAACCAAACCAAAAGCTATATAACCTTCGACAACTATAATAAAGTCAATATTAATGTGGATACGTATGATGTCATTACTTACGATCTATCAACAAATTTTTGACTTAAATCCCTAATCAAACATTTAACAAGCTTAATCATAGAATAGTTAGTTTCAACACCATGAATAGTATTGAAAGTTGATGAAAACTAATCTCATTCCTTCTCTTAGATGTATGAGATCAATTTGCACTAATTCCATTAGATTTATAGAATAATTTTAAATATTTAAAAAATATATATAATATATTACATTATAAAATTTTCTGGATCGATGTTCAAACTCCCCATTAATATGTAGTTACATTTGTTAGATATTAATATGTAAGTATTTAAAAGTCTTTTTCTTAACAATTTCGTAAATATATGATATAATGTAAAGTTTGTAAATTGGGAACAAATAATATATATATATATATGTTTTTTCTTTGTGGGCTTCGGGTGCACAGACAATGTTCACCCCAGCGAAGGATGGATTCATTTTCGTCTTCCTTCATGCAATTAGAAATTGAAACATGACATAACTTCTTTTTTTCTTATATAATTTTTCATTTTCTAGTTTTGGGGTTTCAACTTGTAGTTGTGGTTCTTCCCTTCAACTTATTGTTTTGGGGTTTCAGACTATGCTTGTGATTATTCTGCATTTTGTCGTAGCCGACTCCGATGTTGCCATCGATGAGGAAAATTAGGGAGAACAGTCCAAGAAAGTGACAAGCCCAAATTGGGGGAACACTCCAAGGAAGTGACAAGTCAATCCATGCCAATAAGATCTACCAAATGTCGGGCAGAGCATAACCATAATTGAACACTAGGATCCTTGTTGCTATGCAAATTGCTGTTGTTTTCTGTGGATTGAAGGAGATTGTTGGGGAACAAGTATGGAGGATACCTACAACTAAAAACAGGGCATGTTAATGTATGATTGAATGCAAAAATTTGATGATAGAAAATGCAGTGGTTTTAAATTCACTTTGTACAAAACAATATTTGACTTTGCACATATATATATTCTATGAACTACCACAAGTCCTCGTCCATAGCTTCTCAACTTCACAATGAAAAGAAGCATAAGTAACCTATTCTTTTTGTACAGGTAACTAATTAGTTATGAAAACGTTGCCCATATTGCTCATACTTTGATAGGATATCTATGGTTTGTTTTATTTTTCCACTATTTCACTAAACTAAACCGAACTGGTCCTTTTCAAATTTTTCATGGCTTCACTAAACTAAAACTAAATTGAACTAAATCAAGGTCGAATCAGAAAAAAACATTTAGTGTACCTCTTAATCAAATTTATGCGAATATGAACATATTCAACCATCCATCCTTTCATTCACTCTCAACTCACTCTTATCTCTCAATCGACAACAACTCTGTGTTAGAATGATTCATCAAATCATGACCCTATTTTGATAGCTCCGCTTGCCATCCTCAAAGAAAACACCATTTCAATGGTACTAGTAATCCAACTTCCAATCCTCAGGCAAAAGACCAACACTCAACCTAATGGATTATGTCTTTACCTGGGCATAGAGCCTATCTCACTAGAATTATGTTTAGCAAGTTTGGTCAGAGACCCTGCCATAAGTAAAGACAATTTGCAAGCAACCTCCTTATCCTCTAACAACAGAAAATGACTAAACTATAGAGAAATTCAACATAAGAAAATTCACCACACTATAGTAGGTTTGGTGAGAGCCCCTACTGCAAGTAAATACAATTTGCAAGCAACCTCTTTATCCTTTAACAACAAAAAATGACCACAAGTATAGAGCAATTCAAGAAAATTCACAACACTAAAGAATTAGTGAAGCTAACCAATTAGCTTATATTGGATACAGTTTCGTGGTGCTCAGATACCTGGATCATTGATGGTCTATCTAATCTCTATGTTATCCTTACGCCTTTGGAAACACTTCTTCCTCTCAATGACTGCCCGTGAATGAAGTAGGGGGTGGAGCCCTAGTTGCATGTAGTTTGTTGATCTAGCAGGAGTTTTATTTTAATAAGCCAACCTCCAGAATATTGAGATAGATATGGCTTGCAATTTCCATTCTTCAGCAGTACTACGGATTTTAGGTGGGTCTGAAACATCATATCTTCACATCCGTCTTTCGGGGAAACCAACGGACACTCGTGATCTCATATAGTGATACAGTGACATTATGGAGGCCTAAGGAAATACTCCAGTTGCATTGTTCCATCTTCCGTCGATGGATGAAGTCAAGGCCAAAATAGGAGGATTGGGTTCCATTCTTGCTTTGGTCAATGCCCTTAATGACAATAATCCCAAGACCCTACTTTCAAACATTTGCATGTGAAACAACGTACAAATTTCAAATATGGCACATATGGAAAGTGGCTTCGGACATGTAGAATCTTCACATGGAACACCTGGAAAGTCTTTAATCTCTGTGTTGTATGTTCATGCATGTAAAATACTCTCGTTGAATCGTAGGATTTTTTTGAATTGAGGACCTTCATTAGCCAAGGAGGCATTCACATCACACAATGTGTAAGTTTAGGTAAGAATTAGGTAGGGTGAAAAACATGTAGATTGATGCATTATTGTAATTTTTATTTTCTTCTTAAAAATTCTCTTTTAATTTACTGGTGTTGGGGTTTTATTGTTGAGATATTATGTTTTCATGTTCAAAACTCTGGTGTGCATAGAATCATGAATTATCAGTTAGGATTTTAGGGAAATGATTTTGATTTATTTCATATGTACCATTGATTAATATACATTAATATAGTTTTTTCTGTAAATTTTTGAACTTGGATTCAATTTATATTAATGTTAGTTTTTCAGTATTTTTGAAGTTGAGGTTTTTTCATACAACTTCATATAGGAGTTAGTTCTCCAGTTTCACAATTATTTGTGCCTCAATTTTTTGGTTTTCATATGTAGATTGATGTTGCATGTTGTTTGAATTGGAAGTTTAAAGCACTTTCAGGGTCCTGTTCTGCAATATGTTATGTTGAGGTGTGTTTCAGTAAATGAGTGGGTTAATATTTGTGATCTTCTCTTTGGACCTGGGCTAATAGAATAAGGAAACTACTTAATTATTATAAGCATTCCCAGCTCAACTCCCCTTTCCCCTGCACCTCATAATTCCTACTTTCATTTGCTTACTCCTGAATGACCATTTCATTCTGTGGAGAGAAGATAGGGTTGAACATTACCACAACCACAAAATCATCATTTTCTTGTAAACAATGTCTTTACCACAACCAAAAACAACGTCTCAGGCATGGTGGTGCCCGTGTTTATGAAAATGTTGACATTGACTGCTTTGGTGTTTGTGGTAGTGGTTGTTGAGCCTCCCCTGCCTTCCAGTTAAATAAAGAAAATGAAAATCGTGTTTTAAGAGAACAACGCTAGCTCAGGGTTTGCAAGTTTCTGATGGGGGTTTCATTTCATTTTGTCCACAACCTCATTCCTATAGTCTTGTTGCGCCTAAAGAATTTTGTACTTATTTTTGGAAAAGCATTTGAAACAACAAGAACGTTCTAGTGGACGGAGTTGCAACAAATCTCATCTTACAAGTGGATATATGTTGTTGAAATGTAACATTTGCTCTAATATCTAATTTTCTTTGAATGACTTTGTAGGTGTGACTGGTTGCTTGTTGTAGACCTTGTTTCTTGGGTATCTGTAAGTGTCTGCTCTTGCAGTGATATCATAGCCTTCAGAAAGGAAAAGCTACTGAGCTTGCCACTTTGAGACCGAAACCTTCATAAAGGAAAAGTTGATGAGCTTGCAGCTTCTTTTCATTCTCATTCTTTCAGCAACACCTCCTCCTCTAAATTAAGAACAAGCCACCTTTTTATTTTTCTGAAAATTCCCTTTTCTTGTTGATGCTACAAGAATTCCTCTCCTACAGTTATCAAAAGAAAATGATACATGACATATTCTACTTCTAATGCTCCAAATGTAACAGACCATCATGCATCATGACTCCAACCCTAATCGTGCTCCATCATTTGCCTTTTCCTTTCCCAAATCAACATTTCTACCATTGCTGCTCTTTTAAATCTTCAACTACGGTTGCATAGGATGATCAGTTTCAGGGGATTTCCTCTTCTCTTCCAACGTTGGAATGGTGTGCAATCCAACGTCTGAGTTTTATTCGAGATTATATTACTATTATATTTTTATATACAACACCTCAAAGTAAAACTTGTTAATGAATTTTGTCTTTAATTTCTTTTAGAATAGGGATCAAAACGTCACACATAAAGGCGACTCAACCTGCATCAACTTTCCTCAAATTGAAGGACTTTCTCTGGAAGGAAATAAGGGTTTTGGTGTGTATTAAATTTCCTACAGGATTTGGTTATTGTTATAACTTATTAATTTATTTTGAAATTTCAGTGCCATGTCTATGTCCTCTATCTAAGTTGCTAGATGTAACTTCTTATTTATTTATTTATATTTTTATGGTATCTAGAAAATTTTTATTTTGAAATTCCAGTGCCATGTTTATATCTTGTATCTGAATTGCTAGATCTGACTTTTTTTTAGTTATTTATATGTTTATGGTATTTAAACAAATATTATTGGGGGAGAAGTTAAGATAGTTGTTCCCAATCTCTTGCGGCATACAAGTAGTATTTTTCTAGTCCCTAATATATTGGAAAGATTTGAAAGTGCTTGTGCCAATTGAGATGAGTGCCCATCTCTTTTAGACGAAATTAACATATTCGCCAACTTTTTAATCCTTCGTTGAGGGAAGGGATGACGAATATATTTTAGAAAGAAACAAAGTTAATAGCCTCAGTTATGTGTTATAGTTAGAGTGACTTCTTCAAATTTTCTTGGTGGGTACTGAACACTAATATTATCTGTTAAAGGGTGTACTTGTTTACTGATATGTATATATAGTAGAGTTCTTTTTTGGTTATCAGGTGCATATCACATGGAAGGCCTTTCTCCATGTCATGTAGATACATGCATTTTGATGTAATTTTGTTGATTACAAGTTCTTTCCAATGTTAACAAGGAAGGGATAACACGTCATAGAATTTATTGGTCTTTTGGAATAAGTGACTGGAATATGCATGCTATGGTAGTTACGTTTCATGGTTTCAGAGGAATGGGTAAGACTACCATTGCATATGACAATTATCTTGCATGGTTTCGGTGGAATGAGAAAGACTACGATTTCATATGACAATTATATTGCATGGTTTCGGAGGGATGGGTAAGATCACCATTGCATATGACCTTTATTTTGCATAGGTTTGGAGGAATGGGTATGACCACCATTGTGGAGGTGGTATTTTCACTAGGAGAGGTTGAAAAATGTAAACATGATTTGATGGAGCTAAAACGACAGAGGCTGATATTAAAAGGAAGTACCAACCTTTAATTTGTACTAGATAAAGTTTTTCTTCAAGATGAGCTTGGGAAACTTTTGCCAAGGGCATGAATACAACAAAGAAGGTGATGCTGCTTATTATGCAGACTTGTTGGACAAATTTTGCCCAAGCACATGATTAAAGCAAATAATGTAAGGTTGTTTCTCACTGAATTTCAGTTGGACAACTTTTGCCTAGGGACATGAGTAATGCAAAGAAGGTGAGGTTGCTTATTATGCATATCAGTTGGACAAATTTTTCCTAGGGACATGAGTAAAGGAAAGAAGGTGAGGCTTATTCTTACTGCATGTCAGTTGGACAACTCCTACTTAGGGACATGAGTAAAGAAAAGAATATGAGGTTGCTTCTTACTATAGGTTAGAAAACTACAAGTATATCATGTCTAATGAAAAGGCTTCCAATAATTTATTTAATGCTTCAACAGTGAGTCTGTTAAAGAAGGAAATGTTTGATGACAAATAATACATGTGGAACACAAGTTGAGGAGTTTCTATATCGCAATGAGTTGATATACTTGAGTTATTGTTGAACCCAAATTATTAATGTATGAGTCCCTTAGGTTAGTGTTTTCAGAATTCATCCTTGAATCTATACTGGGCTTCTCCCACTTTTGTACAATACTATGAATTGGTGTATTACATTGTCGGTTGTGATTAAGAGATTATAGCTGAATGGATCAATGTATTTATATCAATTAAATGTTTTGTTGGTCTATTTAAGTGAGAGCTTCTTTTCTATGTTTTTCTTTGGGTAATTATCTTTATGGATTTATCATAGTGCTCAAACCTCCAACTCGAAGACATATTTTCTCTCTGCAAACCATTTAGAAGCCATATGACAACGATGATTACTAGTTTCGAGTCACCCTCAACCATGATTTTGTTGAAGCCTCGAACACTTGCCTCCTCTAGACATTTTACCAAAGAAAAGAATTCAATTAAATTATTACTAGTGATTACCATTGATACAACTATAATAAAAAGGGCGGAGCCAAGATGATCTTGAAAAATGCCACCATATCCTATCAAACTAGTGTTCCCGTTTGCTAGGCCCCTAGCCTTAGCACACCCAAGAGATGCACCGATTTGGCTGAGATGAATAGGTGGGTTGGGACCCCCGCACAAAGGCAAGTGCTCCCCAATAAGATGACATCCAAAATATGGTGAAGTTTGGGCGGGGTCGCCTGCATGAAGGGAGGCAAGTGAATTGACCGAAGGAAATTTTAGGTACATATAGATTTCTGAATTGGTGCATGGATATGGTGGGCGAGATGGGTTGCGTGCCTTAGGTGCCATTGCATGAATGTGGGGCATTGTGAACCTAGCAAACGAAATAACATGTCGTGCACACGAGATGATTAGGCAAACGAGTTGGAACAAGACATAGTGGACTATTGGACACTACATCAACATGAAGTAAGGATGCTCGCACCCATGGGTGCACCTGGACGAAGAAGGGGTGCCTAGGTGTTATGTATGGACATGCATTGATGTACATGACAAGGCAACAGGCAGTGAAGGAGACGAAATGAAGGAACAAGCAAGCTCTAAAGACTTAGCATGTGGGATACACATGAACAAATGCCCTCACCTTAGGCATCCACTCACACGATGGCGAGGTGGTTGGGCACCCAAGGGGCATTGTGTGCCATGCATGCCAAGGCGTCAGGTAGGGGCGCGCCCGCACAACAAGTCAAGTCAGCTTGATATATTGAAGGGCCATTTACCTAAACAAAAGGATCTAGAAATGACACATATGTGTAGAAGGGTGGTCACACAAGCTAAGGCATCAAATGAATTAATTTCGCATAAGGAAAAGGAAAACCGCATGTCTGAAGCAACGAATGGGCAAGCAAGAAGAAAGGTTGAGTTGCAGGGCTATGAGCTCACCCTTGTGTAAGCTGGATTTTGGCTTGGGGATTTGACTAAGGATCTTGGTATTATTTTGAAGTGTTGCATGCTTAAGGTTGGGCATGAGTTTCATTTTGGTTGGCTTTATGGTGAAAAGCTTCATGCTTGTCCCAATTCATGAACTTCTTAACAATATTGTAAATTGAAGCTTTGAAGTTTAATAAAATAAGTATAGGGAAATTTTTGTTAGGAGTTCCCCCTCCTGTGTATATTATTGTGGATTTTTGGTTATAATGTTGTTTATGTTGGTTTATTAATGTTGTTATACATATGAAGTAAAATGAACTATTGGATAAGTTAACTCAGAAAGTAATTGAAGAATTGTGTCAGGCCAGGCAGTAACTCCTCAAGGCAAAAATGATTCGTATGTATTATTCCATCAGGTAGGTCTTCATTATATACATGAGGGAGAGACTATTCAGTTCATCTCCCGATGACTATTCATATTACTTATTTATCTATTTACATATATTCACCCAATCACAAGGATTAGGTGTTAACATTCCCCCCTTAATCTGAAGGGATGTTTGGTGAGTCCAAGCATCACATTCTGAATCCATTCAAGCTTTTCTCTTCCAAGCGCTTTGGTGAAGATGTCTGCAAATTGCTCATTTGTGGAACAATGATGGAGATGGATTGTTTTGGCCTTCAACATGATGTCAAATCAGATGATATTTTAGTATTGATGTGCTTCGTTCGATCATGGAACTTTGGGTTCTTGGCCAACTTTATTGTAGAGGTATTGTCAATCATGAGTGGAGTTGATTGTGCTTGTTTTACCTGCAAATCTTCAAGAATTTTCCTGAGCCACACAATTTCTTTTGTTGCTTCAACTGTTGCCACATATCTGCTTTTGTTGTGGAATCTGTTGGAACTGATTGTTTGTGTGATCTCCAGGAGACCTCTCCTGATCCAAGACTCATAGCATATCCTTAAGTAGATACCCTAGTTTCTTTGTCTCCATCAAAGTTTGAATCAAAGTATCCAATCAAGCTGAAGTCGTCCACCTATGTATACTTGATTCCAAAGTCTTGAGTTCCCTTCAAGTACCTTAGAATTCTTTTTGTAGCAGACCAATGCCCTCACAAGACTTTTTCATAAACCTAGAGAGGATTCCAACAACAAACAAAATGCCTGGTCTGGTAGTAGTTAGGTAGTTGAGACTTCCTACAAGCTGTCTATACTTTGTTGCATCCTCAAATTCTTTTCCTTCAATAGATTTGAGCTTTAAGTTTTGTTCCATTGGAGTAGTAAGAGGATTGCACTCTGTCATGCCAAACCTGTTCAACAGATCTCCAATGTATTTCTTTTGAGAAAGAAATATGGACTTCAGAGGTTGGATTACTTCAATACCAAGATAGTAATGAACATAGCCCAAATCAGTGATTTCAAAACTTTTCCCCAATTCCTTCTTTATGGATGCAATGTAGCTTTCATTGTTCCCTATCATCAAAAGATCATCTACATATACCACAAGATATACGTTTGTTTTGCCAACTTTCTTGACAAATAAAGTTGCATCATCAAGATCATAATGTTTGAAATTGAGTTTCAGAAGATGCTCAGTTAGTTTTTCATACCAGGCTCACAGTGCTTGTTTGAGGCCATACAAGGACTTCACCACTTTGCATACTTTATGTTCATGTCCTTTCACATCAAATCCTTCAGGCTGGGACATAAAAACATTTTCTTTTAGATCTCCATTTAAGAAAGCAATTTTTACATCCATTTGATGGACTTTCCAACTGTTCTGAGCTGCTAGGGAAAGGAGTGTCTAGATGGTAACCCATTTTGCTATGGGGACAAAAGTCTCCTCATAATTGACCCCTTCCTTCTGTGCAAAACCTTTTGCCACAAGCCTAGCTTTGTGCTTGTCAAGTGAGGCATCAGCTTTATACTTGTTCTTGTAGACCCACTTGTAGCCAATTGGTTTGGTTCCAAATGGAGGATCAACCAGCTTCCAAGTGCCGTTATTT